>JASANF010020553.1:0-16563 GCA_030248245.1 Trissonchulus sp. WLG1_4 | reverse complement strand
TGCGAAGAATTACATACACTGTCGTCTTGGTGTCCACAACCACTGCTACCTAGTTGTAGCTCTTTCCCTTCGCCAACTTGGTAGTAGAGCTCGCAGTCGGGTCGGGATCGGGTTGGGTCTGCTCGGCTCATGTCGGGTTGAGCTTTCCTGACCCGCATGTTGATCGGGTCAGTTCGGGTCAAAACTTTTGGGTATAAATCCTCAATTTTGACGTTAAATTTTGCCATTTTGACCTAAGCTAATGGACTCGTGGCAGAATGACTAGTAGACTGGAGATTCGCGGAACCTATCACCTGTATATATATATACATACATATTACATGTCACTAAAAACTGATAACAAAAAATTGACTAGAAAAGTGTGTGTTTGAGAGTTGAGAGATACTGAGAGTTGTATAGCAGGTTGACGAGAAGTCGGGTCAGGTCGGGTCGAACCTCGACCTGTTGCGAACTCTACTTGGTAGTTGCGTTCCACAGTGGCAACCAAGAAAAGACCCAAACGGGTATGTGCACGTGAAATTACACTAGCTTGCTTGTGGGCGGAGCCAAATCTGACTGGACAATGGCTTTGTTAAACGGTCCGGTTTAAAAACGTTCTAATTTAGAACGTGCCTGTTGCGGGATTCAAACTGCTTCTGATTCTCATTCCGTCTTTTACAGTGCCCATTAGCTGCCGGACCAGTTTTGCTACTAGTACAAAAATCCCAACACTACTAGTACCCATTTGGAAACGTTCCTATTTGGGAGCTTTTGTGGCCGCTAATGTGCAACACATCCGTGCTGATATTCAGACCGACAAAGTTTTCAATTGATTCTGTTCTATTCCATCGTCGTGGTTTAGGTTTGGGCTGATTTTAACCCTTTCATGCCTGGAGGGGCCATATGGCACCAACGCTATGAGTACCCTATTTGGGTCAGTAAAGGCCAGTTTACACTACCAAACCCGCACCAAACTTCCACCAAACCAAACCTCCACCAAACTCAGGGTTGGTGAAAGTTTGGTGGAAATTTGGTAGTGTGAATGTACACCAAACCTCCACCAAACTCCACCAAACCTCCACCAAACTGCCTCTGCAGGTTTGGTGGACCACCAAACTTGGTTTGGTGGTTCGACCAAACATCCAATCAGAATGCAGCAAAAAATAACGTGACACTCACTATTAGGGCTGAATTGTGTTGTTTATAACATTTTCACACGCTGCTGCGTTTTGATTCTTATTGTTCCGCACAGCTATATATACTCAGTGTGGTTATTTTTACTTCATCTGCATCATATAAATTATGAGTGATACTCAGTGGACATATGAAGACGAAATTTCCTTGATTGATTTCTACAAAGACAAGGAATTTTTGTGGAATGTGAAAAATCCGGATTACTACAAGAAGCATCTTCGTGCCCACTAGCGCTCGACCGGAGGCTCCGGCTCCGGCTCCGGCTCCGGCCGGATTTGAGCCTCCGGCTCCGGCAAAAAAAGTGCCGGAGCCGGAGAATTTTCATTGTCCAAACTTTGGCAAAAAGTTCAAATTTTAAGAAAAAATCGCAAGGTTAACGAAGCGTTTAGTCGGTTACAATACTTATATTACTGGAAGTTGTATATAATGGACGTGACTACCCATCTCTACCATTATGTATTTTTACGTCTAATCGACTAAAGTCGGCCTAAAAATCAAAAGTTTCTCACACTTATTTCCAGGGGCTGCCGCCCCTAGACCGCTTTAGGCTTGTAACTACGTGACATAGTGATTTGAACTCTACATTTAGCTCTGATGTTTTCGACCGCTCAAATTTAGTACAGTGTTTGCATGTGTTGCTATTTAGCAAATTTTTGTGTTAAAATAGCAAAAAAGTTCATTTTTACCCATTCAACAAAATCGAAAAGTCATTCCCACCAAAGTTCTTTTCTGGCTACGCGACGGATATATATGCCTAAATTACAGGGGTCGGGGGGCCGGTAATGCCCGGAAGCTAGAGACATTTACGGCATTGTATCTTCGACAAAATGCAATCTTTTCCTAATTTTTCTACTTTTTGGGGGTATACACCCTTCTTGACAATTTTGCAAGGTTTAACTAAAAGGGGGGGTTCAGACGGACACCCTGCACAGCCCCTTCTCTCTGACTCCTGACTACGCCCTGGCACCGCAGTCAAAATGCCATACTGGTCAGTTTGACCAAATTGTTGCCTTTTAATCAATGTTGGCGAAAATTTTTTGTGAGATCACCCAAAACCGGGACCAGTCAGTGGCCTACCACTTGTCGTATGAGTGTGTAAAGAAATATGTATAGAAATGGGGCGTGACTGTTGAAAAATTAAAGAATGTTGGTTCGAAAAAAATGTTGTTTCGAAAAAAATTGAAATGAAAAAAATGAAAATTTTTTCACAATTGGCAACATTTTTTATTTACTTTAAATTTTTTTGTAAAACACTGCCTCCGTTGTCTGTTGTTGTCGTGTTGTCCAACAATGTTGTCTCGTCCATCCGAATCCACCTCCTGTATTCGTATTGGTTTTCCAGACGTAGTTCTTGTAAAAGGCTGGCATAACAGCCCTTTGTATGACGACGCTGTAGCCAATCTTTAGCCCAAAAAGCTTTATGGCGTTTAGGCTTAGGCTCATCAGAATTCTCAAATAATTCAAGTACAATTAGTGCTGCTGCACTCGCTTTGCGAGACATGGTAAAACTGACACAAAATTCAATTAAAATCTGCCGTTGGCGGGATCACCCGCGCTGAAATCTGATTGGCTGTTTGGTGGAAGTTTGGTACGGCAGGTTTGGTGTGAATTTGGTAATGAGAATACAAGGTTTGGTGCAAATTTGCACCAAACGTCAAGTTTGGTGGAAGTTTGGTTTGGTGGAAGTTTAATGCGGGTTTGGTAGTGTAAACTGGCCTTAAAACTTGGCTAGTTAGTTGTGGTCAACTAATCCTCAAACCTTTTTTTACCAATCGTAGATCTTTGTATTAGGCGGCCAAATTTTACTCCTACTGCCATACAACGAAACCTATGCTTAGTTGAGCAATGTGAAAATTTGACTTTTTTTCATCGCAAAAGTAGTATTTTCTTTATGGCCACATTATGATAATAAATCGAAACCCCGGCCGTCGGCTTTTTGTGCATCAAATACAGCGGATATTGTAGTTTATTTCCAGCATTCAACTATGGCAAGCGCACGGTTGCTGTGTTAATACTCAGACTCTAGGGTGAGGTACATACATATGCCTGAGCGATGGCGCAAAATTTTCACAAACTTTCAACTTTGAGCGCTTATAACTCAAAAACGGTGCGTCCTAGACCCTTAATTGCCTAATTACGTTTTGTTCACCATTTATTTCTCTGTCGAATGGCGATATTGCCATCTCTCTACGACACACATAGTTCGAGCTATGGCCGAAAAACTAGAGGGTGTCAGAGTCCGGCTGCCTAGACAGAGGACGTCCCGGCATGAAAGGGTTAAACCCTTCGACGTCGTTTTATCCGAAATGTATCCTTCCTTCCAACTAAAATGAGAATGAGTAATTCTATTTCATCTGGTAAGGCGCAATTCTAATCATATCGGCTATAATATCGTCAATTAGAAAAAGGGCTAACAAGAATCTTAAACTCATTCTTTTTATTATTATCACGTAATCATAAAAATTGCATTCTAAAATGTCCTGGTCATAACTAGAGAAAGAGCGTGTCAAGCTTACTTGTGATAAAATCAGCCAGTCAAAGTCTGTATGAGACATAGTGAAGAGCCTCATAAATTTTATGGCTTTTAACAAAAAAATGACCAACAGACATTTTTTGGCTTTTTTACTGGAGAATAAGACGAAAACGCAAACTCAACGCCTGAATGTGCAGTACATAGTCTAGTGGTAATCAGACAGAAACTATGCAGCAGTGTATGTAGCCTAGTTGAACAGAAAGCGCGAATAAAAAATGAATGAAGCTCAGGAATTGAACTAAAATTGAAAACAATACACGATTGGAAATTTTTCAAATGGGTCAAATTTTATTACGGGAAGTTTAATTTTAATCATGCTAAAACGTGATTAAAAAAGTGTAAATTACTGTTGTGATAGTTGTTGCCACTTGCCACTAGGAAACAGAGTACAATCAAAATACAAAATACAGACAAAGAAACAAACAACAAGTAGACGTCAAAAACATTTCAGAATACCTGAGCGCGAGGCTGTTTAGTAAACATCGTATTAATTATATTGCAAATTATATATGTACTATTAAAGTCATAATACTAAACAATTATATACTTTTGCATTGCGATATAGTTAATTGAAAATCATGTTACACCAAGTTTGTGACTTTATGGTAACCAGTACATAACAGGGCTGGTACATTAGTTAGTCAGAAGATATTTAAATATTAATTTCAAACAACGTCAACGCGCTGAAAAACGTGAAGAAATATCATATATGGAATCTTATACACCACGTTAATTTGTCCCACGAACATCATTAATATTCATTATATAATGTACTGAATATATAATAGACAAAGTATGTATGCAGTCCATAAAAAGCCACCAATTTTGCTCCTGGGCCACTGATTTTGTTCCTGGGCCGCCGATTTTTGCTTCGTGACCTACCTTCAAAATATTCTGGGGGGAGCGAGGTCGGGTTGGGCGGGGAGCAATACCCCCCACGCCCATGTATGGTGCCCAACCTTTTTCTAGGGGTCTTACCGTATTGCTCTATTGAAGTATTACATGGATACGATGCACTAGAAATTACAAATATTGGTTGTTGTTTTGTATTTTATAAATTTTGAATGTTGTTTACTTGTATAAATCCTTAACTTTTGATTGGAGAAAACGCAACGGACGTGATAACCCGTATCTTTCAATTAAATCCGTTTAAATGGTCCGACAGACTTCACCCAGCCCATTAACAAAAGAGTACGCGGAAAACCGGCGTTGAATTTCGACTGTTAATGCTCCGCTTAGATTGCTAAAATGTTTAATTAAAAAGCCAAGAAAGTCAGCCAAAATAGATGAACTTGTATTGGAACTTTGATGCTGTGTTTTTTTGGTTATAAAGAAGTCATGCAAAACATGCTGTAATGTATAGTTAATAGTTTGACTGTGAGCCTGAAAAAGAGCTTTGAAAAACAGGAAATATAGAAACTGTTAGTGTCCGTTTCGGTAAAATGCAATAACGGCTAGTCATTTTACTAGGCAGGTAATAGAATTTGTTGAACAATACGCAGCATTTCAGTACAACTTGTATCATCTGATGACCTGATGTAATACATATGTCTTTACTTGAGGTTTATTTTCTTCAGTAAGAATTTAAATAAGTGGGCTTGAGGAAAGTGGCAATAAATTACTGGGCACAGACAAGGAAGCACATTATATAAGTAGACTGCCCATCATAAATTCCAGCTGGGCTGTTACCTCCATCATTTGGAATAAATTCTATAGCAGGGAAAATTTGTGTCACTTGAATCGCCTGTTAGCTGGAGTAATAAAAGCAGAATAAAGTGTTTGACAAGCTGGAACAAGAAAGGACAGAAGAAATCTGCCAATTATAAAGCGATGCCAGAAATTATTGAGTACTTTGATTAGTCTTTCTATGTTTACGTACTTTTACATAGCTAGTGTACTTTTACATAGCTAGAGTTGTAGGTTCTTTGTGTATACTATAATAGCAGAATACCCATAATTGTTTAACGAGTCATGTTTTTAGAGGGCTGTATGTTTTCATGCACACTCACATACATAGGTAAATTATATTATTCAACGTATATAATATTGAGCAATTTATAATTGCTCTGAAAGGTTAAACTGAGCATTAAATCAATACCATAACCATGCGTTATATTTAGTACTTCATAACAAGTAATAAAAATTAACAAGCAAGTCGAAATAATGATATGCTTTATGTTTGAAGTGAAAATAGAATTTACTTCTCACCGAGTTCAGCTCAATACTTGGCGTGGGTTCTCCAGTACAACGTGGAGACCACTGTTACTGTAGAGCTAAAATTGCAGACATTTTTGCAGTTGCATTGCAATTTTGTTGTTTTATTGCAGGCAAAAGGAAGGAGTGACAACACTGTCAGCCCACTTGAATTTAACAATCACTGGAGTCTTGTCGTATGACGCTGGGGACTACTACTGCACGGTCAAAGAGAAAAAGTCAGGACAAATTTTTCAACGCGTCTTCAAACTTGATGTCCAGCGTACGTCTTTGTCTGAAAACTATCTGCCATTTGGGCTCGATTTATCAAAGCAAAATACTTGTTGTAGAATGTGCGTCGTTGAAAATGATTTGATCAAGCCAAACTTTTCAACGTTGAACAATTTTAACGAGAACGTTCGCTTTGATGAATGGACAGTCAGACATTATTTATTCATTTTTACTTTATGTGCTTAATACTTTCAGAGAAATTAGCTAGTTTTGCAGTCTTTTCCTTGTTCTAGTTACATCTCAATTTAGTGTATATACAACATGACTACAATTGACTATAACGCTTGTCCTACGTTAGATTTATTTTCAAAGGAATGACCGTATCATCGCATTGCTCTACGTAAGCAAAAGATCAAACATAGCTAACTAAAGTCTGACTAATAACTGTTGGACCCTGAACAAAAGCCATACGCGTGATTTCACTACGAAAAACAATTAATTTCAAGCGATCAAGAGCACAGCACGTAGTCACAAATCACGCCACGTGTTTTGTCTTAAGAAATTTTTCGCCAGACTTTAGTTTGGAAAAGTATCAAAGTTAGTTACAGGCCATCTTAGTTACAAGGGAGCCAGTTATTGTCAAACTGTTGTGCGCATTATTTTTATTTTTTTTATTTTTAATTTTTTTATTTCTGTTTCAGCAACCACGCCACCGACAATCATTCCCGACGAGTCATCGCCGAGTCATGTGGTGGCCAACTATAGCCTGCCGGTCACTTTGGTTTGTCGTATCGCCGGCGTGCCGCGCCCTGAGCTGCGATGGCTCAAGGACGGTCAGCCACTGGCCAAGCGACACGGAGTCGAACTGAGTAGTGATGCTCAGGAGTTGTCCATTTCTAGACTGGTGGCTGAAGACGCCGGGGTCTACAAATGCATCGCTGAAAGTCGCGTTGGCAAAGCTGAACGCAAGATCACCTTGGAAGTCACTGGTAGGGATTTGTTAAGATTTGTGTACTTTTTTGGCTTAGAACTCAAATAAAATAAAATTAATTTGTATGATTTACTCAAGAGCAAGAAAACCACAAATCAAAAACAAAATAGATAGCAGGCAGAGGAATGCGAATTACGCCATGAGTGATTCATATGTTGTTTTTTGTATTCTTTACTTTTATTTTTGCCATTTTCTATCGATTTTGTTGATATATTATTGACAGGTGTGACTGCCCCCAAGATGTCCACCACGAGCATAATCCTGATGGCCGTATTTCTGGGCATCGCTGTGATTGCAGTGATTGCACTTGTGTTCTTTGTGATTTTAATGAGACGACGGGATCAGAAACGGGTGGGTTTTGTCGTAATTTGAGTAGCTATGTACCTACAAAAATTTGGCCGACTCAAACTAATACCAGTTCTTTATATTTTACTTTATTTGGAAGACATTTCTAAAATTCGAATCACTCGGGTTGGCGTGTAGATTTGAACTGTATGTATGTCACGGTTCAATTCACAATGGTCTGCGCTGGGTCGGTCCAAGTAATAGGGGTTATATGTAATGACAGTCAGACGCAGAAGTAAGTAACTCACAGATGCATTGAATCAAAAGTGTGCTTTCAACTTTCAAGCTTAATCGTTCTTCTCTAGGTCGTTTCTTCGTTCGAATCGTTCGTTTCTCTTAATCGTTAATCGTCTGCTTAATCGTCCATAGGGAAGTAACACATGTGAAAATTTTTATTGTTAGTTCATTCGCACTTCCGCACTTCGGACAAACGGACGCCGTAAGGTACTCAACTGCAAACTGTCCAAATCCCATTGTATTCGGCTATTTTCATGGCTGATTACCACCAAGAGTACATAATACTGTATAGAACAAGAGTGAAACACTATTATGTACTTTTAGTGCCACCAAGACTAACGGATAGGTTACATCTTGATATTTCAGACGGCACAATTGCACGAGCTGTATCGACAGCTGATGGCAAGCACGAAGGAAAGTCCGATGCTCGATCCGCGGTTGCCTGTGCACCAGCAGATGGAAAATTTACCATACGATATTCGATATGAAATTCCTAAAGAGAAAGTGCAACTAGGTATCAGCTTGATTTTTAAAACAACTTTCACCTACGGAGCAGTATGGTTGTTAACAAAATAATTACTGAAATTGAATTTGTTTGTTCATATCGCAATGAAAATTGAAGATTTTATTATTTCATTCATTCATTCATTCATTCATTCATTTCCTACTTTAACATTTGAAGTGATGATTTTGTGTTTTGTGTTACTTTGTACTTCAAAAATTACAATACACAATTCATATGCATATTTTGTTCTGTTTTGACTGTCAATGAATTGGGCTGCTTTATTTTGCTAGAGATAGCATCTATGATATTAACGGTATTCTGCTGTCTCAGCTGTGTGTATATACGCAACAGTCTTGTCAGAAGGTTGCTTTCATGTTTTAGGTCGTACGCTTGGTCAGGGCCAATTCGGCAAAGTCCTCGAGGGGCGTGTCTACCTGGACCACGGGCCGGCAGAAGGGCTGGCCGTCGCAGTAAAAGTACCACGGGGTGCGTTGCATTCTATATAATTCCGGAGCCGTTTCATAAAGTCACCCAAATGGCGAACAGTAAACACTACTTGCGCCCAACTATTTGTTTCTGCAAGCTGACTGTCTCGCTGTTCCATTTGTATTGGCACGTTAATGCCATTTCACACGAGATAGCATTTGTTGGTGCATTGCATGGCGTACGCTATGGCGCATGAGCAGCCTCATGAGCGGGCGCATTAGATTCATTGATTAGAATTTCAACGCACAGAATGCAACACAGCATTCCACCCGTGGCGTACGCCATGGAGCAAAATGTGCCCTCGTGTGAATGTGAATTCGTGCTTCCAGTCTTACGGTTAATGTATTGGACAGCGAACCTTTTAATTTCAGATGGCATGAATATCGAGCACCAACGATCCTTGCTGTCCGAGCTGAGGATGATGATCTATATTGGCCGTCATGTGAATGTTCTCAAGCTATACGGCGCAATCACAAAGCACATGGTCAAGGGTGAGGACCACTCTGTTTTGGCCATTTAGCCAGGGGTCGTAATTACGTGTGAAAGGGACATTTTATCTACTCTAGTTTCAAGACAATGCTGAAAACAAAACTACATGACGTTTTCTTGTCATAATTTTGAACTAAAACATGTATCATAACCATTCGGTGGAATGCGTAAACGATAGTAGCGGCCGGCGAGTCAAGTCTCAGATTATCCAAGCTTGGCGCAGACATTTTTTTTGTGAAGTAAGACGGGCCCATTGGGTCCTGACTGGATCAACGACAATTCAACATTGGCCCAGTAGCTCAACTGGTTAAAGCGCTGGTCAGCAGATGGGTGGTTCGAATTCCCCTGTGTCATTCAAATTCTGATGCTGTCTTTCTTTCAGTAAGACTCCCCCCGCTAGATCTTGACACTGTCATTCACCTATTTGACCAATCTCACTGTATTGCAGGTGAACTCTATCTGCTGGTCGATCTTTGTAAGCTTGGTTCACTGGACCAGTTTTTGCGGGCACATCGAAACGCCTTCATCGACGAACTGGCTGATGCCGGGACGCAATTGCCGCCGGTCACTGACGGTTACCTGTTGCCCAACTCCATTGCTGCTGTGGACGCCGACGGCAGGCGGCCTTACAAGGTATAGGCACAAAATGCTGATTGCAGTACTAAGTTTGCTGCAACTTGTCCTACAGGGGTCGGAATTGTCGTTACCAAATCACTGGAGTTACCAGTGCCGAGACCGACTACCTAGATGTGAATGTGAACTGCCGGGTAAACACCAGGAGCGAAAATGTGAACTTAGTTTTTTGCTTAGGTATGAGTTAGGTGTTGGGGGAATCTACTGCAACAATTTTAGCCCAATGCCAATTAGTTTGTGTGAAAACTGATCTGATACCCTAGCTTATCATTAAGCTTGAGTTCTTTCAGAGTGAAGTGGATCACAAATGGCTGAGCGAGGTGGAGCAGAGCAGACTCTCTGACGGCACGATCGCGACCAGTGACCTGCTGTCCTATTGCTATCAGGTGGCCAGTGGCATGGAGTATTTGGCCAGCAAAAATGTAAACACCAAATGTGTGCTATCATATTATTAATCTAGTGCTGAGTAATGGATATCGTGAAGGTCGATTCATACCTTCAGCCGTTATGTCCTTTCAGTATGTCCGTTCGTATTTCGGCAAGCTTGCTAAATATTCACGTCACAAATAGTGTATCGGATCACTAGATCAGCCTGTAGTGTGATTATTTTCGTATATTCTTAATTTTGCGGCTGAACGATTACAGGGGCGCATAAGCATGAATCGACCTCAGCTATGGCTGGACACTACGGCAGGTCTGGAAAAAATGGTTCGACTCTGCTAGACCGTTTAAAGGAAGATGTATTTTTATGTTCCCTGTTAAATGTTTCAAATAATCCGTTTCTGCAGCATTCCATATTGGAAGAATCTGAAGGTGCTGAACGAATGTACTAAATTCACCATGGTGGTGCTTAGAAGTTAAGCTAAAGTGTTTCATATTGGAAAAAAATTGAAGCTAAAGTGTTTCATATTGGAAAAAAATTGAAATTATGTGTATCATGAGTGGTTCTGGCTTGTATTTTAGTTGATCCACCGTGACCTAGCTGCTCGTAATCTTCTGCTGACTGAGAATTCCATTGTGAAAATCATCGATTTCGGTCTGGCGCGTCAAGATCAAACGTATCACATCAAGAATATTGACGTATGTTTTGAAGAGAGATGGCATGACGTTATTGACTGATTCATGCTTGCGGCCGTTCAGCTGGCAAACAGTCTTAATTAAGTCTTATACAGTCTTATCACACCATTAGTTGCGTGATTATTTCGTTATTGAAACAGTGTTCTTTCCGTAACAAGATTTCTATCACGTAATCGTGCGGGTATATTGCCTGAAAATGCACGATTTCGTTGTGACTTTCGACGCATGTTAATTGGAGAGCGTTTCAATTGACGTTTTGAGAACGATTGAGAATAGTTACATTTAGCGTCTACTTCACTGTCAAACAAACAATAATTATTGGTATTGTACATATCGTCTTGTTTGCTCCAATATGAAAGACTGTTTTCCATGTCTGCTCAGAATATCAAAGCTGTATCTGCCTCCTGTCTTTATTTATTTGGTTTAAAACTGTGTCATTTTTTTCAGGTTCCTTTGCCAATCAAATGGATGGCTATTGAGTCAATTCGATTTCATGAGTACACCACCGCTTCCGATGTGTAAGTTAGTGAGTGTAGAGAAAAAACTTGTATCGTTTTAAAATTTAAAACTAAATTTAATAATAATTGAAATACAATATCAACTAACTTTCACCTTTTAAATTTATGAAAATTCTGGTCTGATAAAAGCTTGGTCTTATTATCTAATATTCTTCTAAATAACTATCATCACTATACGTACAGATTAAGCCGAATTATCGTTTGCCGAAAATTCACTAACGCGCGGTGCTATTTTCTCTAATGACAATGGTGGTGTTATTTAGGTGGAGTTTTGGAGTTGTGATGTGGGAAATCTTCTCCCTGGGTGAAACGCCGTACCCGAGTATGGAAGTCAACGAAGACTTTTTGGAATATATCAAATCAGGGCAACGAATGGCATCTCCAAAACACGCCCCCGCACCCATGTAAGAATTTTTTAGCCAACTATGTCTAACCAGCCATTGTGTATTCTTATAATATCGGGTAGGAACCAATGCCAACCGGTATAGACAAAAGTGTTTACTACTGAATAAGTTTAACGAAACCTCAAGACTGCTAATGACTGTTAGGGTAGATTCATACTTACAGCCGTATATTCGTTTTGCCGACAAAATTACGAAATAATGCCATCACAGGTGCTGGTTAATCCACTGCACTTGGCTGCTAGTGACGACATTCTGCAGGCAGAACGGACATACGGATGAAAGTATGAATCGAGCCTTAAGTTGCAGAAGTTATTTTTATTGTCGTGTTGATTATTTGTTAAATTCCTAGTTCTAAGGTGAGGTATCAGGTGTTTTTTGTCTTATTTTCTAGAGAATGATACCGGGAACACTCGCAGGCCCACAGGCACAGGCCTATGAATTTGTGGACCTGTGAGTTTATTGAAACGGGCTACAGAATGCAGTTTACATTAAGGCTAGTCACAATAACTCACAACATGAAAATTATGAATTTACTTAAATTTTTCAGATACGATTTAATGGAACTGTGCTGGCTTGGCGAACCCTCGCAGAGACCCAGTTTTGTGGAGTGCAAAGATAGGATCGGCACTCAGCTAAAATTGTGCTCAAAACTGGTAAGCTTTAGGCAAATGGAAAATCAGTTTCTGTATAATGAGCATAGATGTAATGGGATCAGATTTAAGATTTCGGGACAGGCCGCGTCTCAGATTTGACCCATCACGACAAGTTCCCTGTTTCATGCTTAGAGAAAAGGTGTCCTGACACAAAAAATCTGTCACGGCTGGCTGTATACCTAATGCTTCAAAAATTAGCAAAAACAGCAAATCAGCAAAAATTAAAAACTCTGCTCAAAAATCACATTTTTAGGAAAAGAATGGAAGTTTTTGCGTTTTTTATTCAAGTCACCCAAACGTCTGCACAAGCCCCCCTAAAATTTCTAAAATTCTGGGAGAAGCCCACCTCACAGACCTTATGTACAATATGTATGATAATGAGCGAGACTTTCTGATTGGTTTGAAAATTATTAGTGCAAAATTTCTAGAATCAGGCGTCCGAGTTGATTTACACTGACATATAGTCGTCTAGCCGACTCTGCTAAGGAAACAAGAAAATAACAAAAATAAAACAAGAAAAGAACAAAAACAAATAGAAGAAGTTAAAGGATTATTAAACTTCGTGTTATTATTCTTCCATTCTTTTGATTGTGAATGATTCACAAATTTTCATACTATTCTTTCATCAAACTTTCAATTTTTGATAGGTTTGGGAAATGTAAAGTTTATCCCGTGACGCTTTCTTTGCATTCTTTTAGCTCTATGACTCGCTGCGAAATTGTCTCAAGGAAGGGGCGGAAGAATTGCAAAGACTCTCTGCCACACAGCCATACGCTCTGGCCGGATTTACCGACTTAAACTCATATTTAACAAACCCGAACCCCACTAACGACCCCTTGCTTCCACCGCCCACCCCCCTCTCGATTTTAGGGGGCGTCCCCTCTTCCCCGGATCACGTGAGAACTGTTCCGGATCGTAACGTGCCATCTGGTCTCCAGAATGATCTTTATTTTCAACCTGACAATGCCATGACTCCATTGGCGGACTCAGAATCACTCAGTAGAACTCCAAGGGGAATGTCAGTTTGCTAGATATTCACGGATTTTATTTTTTTATTGAATCGTGATTTTGTTTTTTGAAATGCTTTATGTTTTTGCAATAGACCGAGTCTTGAATTTTTGAATTCATGTATGGGGAAATTTACCCCTTACAGGTTCATGTTGACTCTGACTCAACCACTCAAGTCAAAAGCTTGTTACTGACAACTATTTTACCAACGGTCAGTCAGATTTACATCCTACAGATACAGGTCTACAGGTCCTACGTCTTGTGAGTAGAAAATTTTTCACTTATTGAAATTTTTGTTAAGTAAGGGACATGGAGTAGACTGCTTACATAATCTATAACTTGAGTAAACAAATTAACAATATTAAATTATTTCTATTACGATTGCAATAGTTTTTGTTTTCGATTCACGTGATAGTGTTTTGATTGCAAATTGTGAATGCAGAACATTTACAGTTTCTATATTTTGTTATCATGGTACCAGTGTAGTGTTGTGATTGTGTTCATGCTTTTTGATGAGGTTTTTTAATTATATTTTGTTATACTTTGTTTTTATTTTATTTGCAAGTGCAAAATGTTTGTACCAGCTTTTTAGATAATTGTGATACCTTTATGTACATACTGTAATAATTGTACCGTTTTAAAGATTTCCCTTTACTTGCCAAAATGTGCTTAGTAAATATGCAAGTTATACTATGTTTTGTTTTGTTCGATAGTTCTTCCGTAGTAATGTAGGTCGCCGTTCTGCTTGGCTATCATTTCCCACCGTGACCAAATTTGGTCGCGACGTTTCACCCAATCAATCCTGTGGACGTCATCAAGCAGCTTATCTTGAATGCGTAACGTTGTAGCCAGAACGGATGCGCGCTTGTCTAACTGAAGTGAAGAGGTTACATAGTGTTTCCGACGACGGCTGACTCATCCCAAGAGCACTCTTCTGTACAGCCTGCCTGGTGCCGCCCATGGGATTGATTGTGCGAAATGTCGCGAAATGCCAAGTTTCAGTTGGATCGACCGTTAGTGGTATAAACTGGGTCTGTCCACGTAAGGGCTAGGTACTTTTAGACAGCTTTATTTTTCAGTTCGTCCGATGTCCTGCAAAGTCGAAATTAGTTCAAGTTTGCCGATGTCACGGGGTAAATCTTCCCCCTGAGTGAATCTTCGCCCCGGAAGAAACACCGCGGGGTAAATTTTCCGCCCGAAAGAGACACCCGGGGTAAATCTTCCCCCGGAAGATTTACCCCGAAGAGAAATGCAGCTATTTAACACATATTTTGCCACTTCGCCCGGTTCATTCTTGTCCGTAAGGGCTGTCCGTGACCGAGTCCGTGTCTTTGTCTGGACTGGATTGCTGTAACAAGTTGTCCGAGAGTGTCCGTAAAGGCTGTCCGGATGTCCGGAAGATAAGTTGAATTCGGAGCACCTTTTGTCCGTGGCCGTTTGCACCAACCTTATTCTCGAGCTATTCCTATTCTCTCGCTATTCTCGAGTGTTGTTCACCATCTTGCAATATTTAAGAAATATTATATTCAATGTATGGTAATTAGTTAATAAGCACCCATTGTCGAAGAAACAGTGAAAACAAATCTAATGAATAAGTCGTCAGGGTTAAATGACATAAAGGAACTATTCTTGAGTTATTCTATTCTCGAGCTATTCTCTTTTGGTGTAAGTCTATCAACCATACTTGGGTCAACAAACTGATATATTATATATATATATATATATATAATATATATAATAATAATAATATAATATATATATAATATATATATATATATATATTATATATATATATATAATATTATATTATATAAAGTATATTATATTTTTACTCTGCTTCGGCCAATTAACTTGGTTTTTTTTATCGAACAGCTGCTACCTACCTTTGAGAATTAGGTATACAATAAGTTAGAGTTGATTAAAAACGGCAAAACTACATATTACAAACTTTGATCATCAAACATAGTCAACTTTGGCTCAACCTCAAACAGTAACTTAACTTACTCTACTTTGGCCAACAAACTTAGTAAGAAGTACAGTCCCGGCAAGAAATAGTGTCCCTTCGTCTTCGTGAAGGCGAAGATGCGAAGACCCTGTTTCTTCCGGGGGGAAGATTCATTCGGGCCCGGGGGGAAGATTTACCCCGTGACACCGGCAGAACGGTCATACGGCTGCTAGTATGAATCAAGCAAGCCTATTCGTTAAGGATAAATAGGTAAATAAATGTGACCATCTATTTTACAGGACGTAATGTCGGTATGCCCAAACTTAATGGTCTACTAACCTATTTATGTCTGTATCTGACGAATTTTCTACTTAAATTTGATTTATTTTGCAGGTAAGTCAAAAAACTGACAGTGTATTACAATTCATGACATTTTGTTCGGAGCAAAACTTGAACCGAGTCCGAGCCACTGAGGGCATAAGCTTCGACAACACCTTTTGTGCAGTCAAACTCAAAATAATAGGACAAATTGTTGTCAGAGCTGTCTCGGTGTAAACCCATCTATTTGGTTCTGGCACAAACCGCAAATTGCCGTTTCACAAGAATGTGTGATGATTCCGACGACCAAAATTTTTCGGGCTGTTTTCAAACGCTTCCCTTGGCTTCATTGGCACGCACAGCGGAGTTGTTACATACTTTTTTGAAACGCCAGGGTAAAATTTTAAATGGCTTTGAAATTTTTGCGCTTGTGGTCTGCGCGTTGCACTGAAGGTGCTGCAATGGTTACGTAATAGGCCCGAATAGGCCCGCTGTCAGCCGTCTCAACCTAAATAGCTCCACTTCAGTTTGGTTGGCTTTTCTACTTTTTACCCACTTACAGCTTTTTCTGTAGCCAATTAGGCATCATTGCGTATATAGTTATAGTGCGGGTTTGCCTGCATTTTTTGCATACCTCATTTTTTCCGATCATTACCTCAATAGATTGGTAATTTGACTATTGAATTTATGCTTCATTTTTTCTGATTTTATTTCGTCTGCGGGTTTCATTAGCAGGCGTATGTTTATCTGCAATTTGGTCTGCTGTGCAGCAAGTCAGCCAATTTTCAGAGTGTTTTTATATACTCATCTGCCAATAACTTTTT
>JASANF010020552.1:0-20054 GCA_030248245.1 Trissonchulus sp. WLG1_4 | reverse complement strand
GCCAGCAATTTTGCGTAGCGTTGCCCGATTGTGCTAAAAATCTTTGCAGAATTTTGCGGACCCAGACCTAATAAAAAACAGTTTAGGTAGCTACAGCAATGTGAGTTTTTTAGATAATGTCAAAAAAGTACCAAATCGAACAGTTTTTGGTAAAAGCCGGTTTACGGGCAAAAATGGACGTAAAAATTAATCTTGCCGTTTCAAACTTTTTTTAACTGCTGTTTTGCGTCTAATGATGTGAATTGAAGAATTTTTAATAAATTTTTGCTCAATGATCACCCATTTGACAGTTTGCCAGTGAAAACGATAAAATTTGACAATTTTCCAAATTCTAGATATGAAAATTTGAAATTCAAATTTGAGTAACTTTGCTTCTTGACACAGGTCCGTTTTCGTTAGCTGAAAAAAATTATGGCCCAATACCTTGATTCCCGGAGCGCCCCCTTAAGCTTGGCGGTTGATCCAGTTGACTCGGCTAGCCCGTTACACTGTGCCGATGACGCTCGGCTACGTTCTGATTGGTCAAGTTTGCTTTGTCACGCCCGCCGCCCACGGGCCCGCCGACACTACGTTTAGCGGTCAGTCTCTCACACATAGGACTCTATAGCGGCCTCTTAAAATGCTTCAGAACCTACCGCAGACTACAATTCTCTAAAAATGATTTACTATGATAACATGAAAAATAAATCCATGAGCAAGAAAAAAGCAGCATATGTAACAGATACAAAGGCACAAAAATAATACAGTATAATACAGCACGAGGATGATGATAGCGTAAAATGCAGATTTTAGCAGCTATTAAATGTGCAAGTTGTAGCGATAACATTCTGTATTCTACTTTTCCCTGAGTGTGCCACTATAAGCAGTGATACTCATACATATAACATATGTATACTGAGACAGCAATACTGCACTTACAGTTACTAGAGTCTATTTGGCACACAAACTATACTGAGCATGTATCCCCACGACGCTCAACTTTTTTCACAATGACGAAAAAATCAAATCGAGTTTTCAAAACATTTTCAATTAAAAATTATATATCTACTGCAGAGTACCGATACTATAGAATGATTCAAAAATGACCAAGAAGCTAAAAAATCGCTACAAATATACAAATTTTGCAAACAATTTTCCATTTTTGGGCAAAAAGTTACATTTTTTGCGTTTTTGGCAGTTCAAACCCCCAAAACGCAAAGACAAGCCTCCCTAAAATTTCGTAAAAACCGGAACAAGCCCCCACCCAAGAGTTCAGACCGACTTCGTGTACATAATAATATATGCTCAGTAGCCAGTACTATTACACTATCAACTTTGTTTCAGAGTCCGACTAGGTTTTCGGACCCGCCATATATGCAAGATAATCCTTGGAAAAGGGTTCAACATGCAATGGCTGGGGAAAACCGGGCGGTGCCACGGGCTGTGTGGCATTGTGCGCTCTGTGCTGATGCATTCGGCGTTTGCGGGCATCCCCGAAAGTCTGCTGGCAGATGTAGCACCTGGCCGAGCTGTGGAGTTTTCGGTGTTTGTCAATGTCCTGATCGCTGGCAAAGCGCACTTCACAGACGGCACACTGACGCCGGGCCTCGTGCAGCTCATCGTCTGACTCTTCGCCCAGCTGATATCGATCCAGCAGTCGATAGATTCCGTGCTGCTGAAATATATAGTGTTCAGAGCAGAGATGCACGGGGTGAATCGGCGAGGGGGGGGGTGCCCGACCCCTGGCGGAAGGGGGGGTGGTCCCTAGTTCTGGCCATTTTTCAGCGACAGCCGAAAATTTTTCAAAATTTTTCGATTTTCAACTCATTTTTAGGGTACTTTTTTCGCCGCAGGCGAAAATTTTTTGCAATTTTTCAACTTTACACATTTTTGGAGCACTTTCTTGGCCATCAGAGAGGGGGTGGGGGGTTTAGGGGGGGTGCAGGACCCCCCTCAGGGGGGGGTGGATACCCCCCCTACCCCCCCTGTGTGCATCTATGGTTCAGAGATAGATTCAGATACATATATTACATACTACATGTAATGAGGTTAAATGTTTTTTTTGGGGGGGGGGGGCTCTCCGGCCAAATTCTGGGGAGCCTCCCCCATCTGATCGACCAAAAATACCCTAAATCTTGCCAAATTTTGTAAAAATTTCGCAAAAAGGGCCATTTTTATAATCTTGCCCAAATTTTGGGGACCCTCCCCCTGAGCGACCAAAAACATCCCAAATTATGCAAAATTTTGCAAACTTTTCGAAAAAAGTGCCATTTCTTATCAATTTTGTCCAAAGTTTGGGGGGGTCCTCCTCCCAACCGCTTGATTTTTTGGGGGTAGGGAAGCTCCCCCATCCCCCCCCACACAGTGGCGTAGCCAGTAAAAAATTTCGGGGGGGGAGGACGGGGGAAACGTGTTAAAATGCACTTAAGGTGGTAGTAACGTTTTCGACAGTTCTGCAGGAGTAACTTACTATTAATTTTTCAATCAGGAATAATATTACGCATATTAATTTAGAAACCTATAAACTATAATGGGATGAATGATTGCTACAATAGCTTGAAATAGTCATTTTTAATTTTCGCAAAAAAAAATTTTGCAGCCAGTTATAGCAATTTTTAGTAATTTTTAGGTTTCGCTAAGCCCGAGTCAAAACGGCCGTTTATTAAAAAAAGAAAAAATTGACACACGGGCATGTCAATAACCTTCAATTTAGATACCAAAACTTATCCTTCCGCTTTTCGCTTTTTGAGATTATGTAACTTTGTTTTTTGAACTATACAACATTACACAAAAGTTCGAAAAACTTAATAACTATATACTAGTAGGATTTTGTTGAAAAATTGGGACAAATTGGCGCACACATGCTTCTATTTTATGGTAAAATTTCAAAAATTATGTACGCTTAGATTTTGTGTTACATCAAATTCACTCGCAAAATTCTGTAAAGAAGTACTTCTGTGGACTAAATCTCAAGTCTCGCTGTTACAATCTTTTTAAGCGTTTTCTAGACAATTTCTGATGTGTCATTTTTGTCATTTGTTTTAATTCAGGGCAATGCGTGAAATATTTAAATGTAAAAATTTGTAAATTTTCCAAAATTCGAAAAAATTCAAATTTGAAGATGCGTAACTTCTTTCCTGAGCCACATAAATACATCAGACTTAGCGTCACGATTCCCCCTAATATATATTGGCTACGTTGGTGTGAAGAATAAAATTTGTTGGTAATCAACTGTCAATGTTACAAGCAAAACAAAAATGCAAAAATTCACGAAATTTGACTACTTTGACAGTGTCTGCTGGAAAGCTTGCTACAGATTTAAGCTTTTTAATGTGCGTAAGGGTAGTTTTAGTAAGGTTCTTCAACGTGCAAAAAACAGCTACCAAATTCATTGGGTCAATCAAAAGTTATAGCCAGTTATAAAAATTGTCGAAAACGTAACTACCACCTTAATTGCAATTTTAACGCCAAAAACAACATATATATTATATTCGCATATATATTTTGTTCAAAAACGATGCTAATTTTTAGACCAGAGCGGCATCGAAAGTAAAATTGGAACTCAAAACAGAGAAAATTACAAAACTAGTGGGCCGACATTTTCGAGAAGCTAGCAAATTTGACAACATTTGACATTACGAACCGCTAATTTACTAAAAATGTCATTTATGCTAAGATAAAACAGCTAAAATGATATGCACATTCAGCCAGGGGCGTAGCCAGGGCTGCATCTCAAAAATGGCAATTAAGTGTATTTTAACACATTTAAAAAAATCGAAGAGTCATTCCCCCCAAAATTCTTTCTGGCTACGCCATTGCATTAAGCAGTGTATTACGCATTTAAATAGTGCACAATGCATCCATGTATATACACATGCACAGTCGCCACAGTCTTAAATAAAACACGAAAGCACGGAACATTGAGCCACAGTGCAAGTCCCCTGAAAAAAAGTGGGGAAAATTTTGAATTATATGCCAAATTTGGTCAATTGGAGACCTAGCCAAAAACTTTTCCGGCCAGACCATAAAAACCCAAGGGGGGACCCTTGTGTAAAACTTCAGTCTGAAAAAATTTTGGGGAAGGGGGTGAATTCCCCCCATCCCCCCCTGGCTACACCCCAGCCCCCTCAATCCCTCATACATGTATATATGCATAATTATACAATACACTTACTTGTTCAAGATGAATAGTCACAGAGTGTCCTGATTCCGCGAACTCGGCACCGCAATGCCTGCAAACCCAGGCAGGCTTTTTTGGTTCCTCTTTGTTAGCAGGTCTGTTCAAGTTTTTTGGTTTCAAAGATTTTCTTTTGTCCTCATTTAGGACTTGTTTTAGTCGTTTTCTGGCTCGGTTTGCCAGACCTTCAATTTTCCGCTTCTTGGCTTCAAGTTCTTGAAGATTTGTGACAGATTTGTTGTCGATCAAAGTTTTTGACTTTTTGTCTTTCCTCGTCACAACGAAGCTATAATTTCGCGTGAGATCAGTTTTCACCAAAATCTCCCCACTACACTCTGATTCGTGCGTCACTCTGGCATCACGGGTGACAAATTCATTCTGACAATGTTTACACGTTTTTTGTTCGTGTTCATGTGAAATATGTTCGCGAAGCTCCTGTTCAACTTGAAATCTCGAAATGCATTTATCACAGCCAAAATCGCCTTCAGTTGAAATCACAAGCGCTGGTAAATCAGCAAATTCTTTGCGCAGTTTCAGATCCTCTAGGACCTTCTCCACCGGGGCAGCGGGTACGATTCGTCGCTGTCCGTGATTTTTCAAATAATGCCTGGTCATATCTACTCTTCTGGTGGTGCCGTTATGGCAAATCTCACAAGCGTACGGTGGCTGACTGAACTGCATATGCGCGCGTTGATGCTGGATTAGTTTGGCTCGAACGGGAAAAGTTTTGGAGCAAATGCGGCAAACTAGAGGAGTGTTTGAATGAGCCTTGGTCATGTGAGAATGAAATAATTTAGGAGTAGCCAACAGTTCTTTACAATGAGGACATGGATAACCCGACGTTACAGTGGCATGTTGCTGTTCATGAGCTTGGAGTGTTCGTTTTGAGCTAGAATGAAACCGACAGTCCTCTTGGCGGCAACGATAGGCAGGGTCAGACCCAGAATCTGTGTGCTGGCTATCTGAATGTTGCTCCAGCAATTCCCGTGTGCTAAAAATTTGAGAACACGTGGGGCACTTCTTTGGTTGCTGAGCATCTGGACTGACAAAATTATGCTGTAGTCTGATATGATCACGCCAAGCCAAAACTCCAGGGAAACGGTCCACACTGCACGCGGAGCAACGCCACATAACTTTTCCATGAGAAGACTGTTGATGCTGTCTCACGGCAACTGAAACATTAAGCAAATATTATTCAGCAACAAATGATTCTTATCGTCATCGCAAATCGATGAAAACAATGAAACTAACTAATTCCTAACATTACAGTCAAATGAAAAACCTTCCTTTTGACTAGTCATACATAACATCTACTATACTAGGTTTTCAATAACAAACTCATTCACAGTAGCGTAGCCAGGACCCGGATGAGGGAGGGGCGAACCTACCTGTTGTGCAAAAATCAGTCGGAATTCGTCTACGGGGGCGGGTGTGGGGGTGCTACTTGGCTCGAATTTTTGGGTTGAATGCGGTTAAATGAGTGGACCTATTTTTTTAGTAGAGCACCTTGGGGCAAGCATTTTTGCTTGAAGAACCCCTATTTAATTTTTGTACTTTCTGAGATATGACCTCCGAGCCCCGAAATCTGAACCGTCAGTGAGCGACGTTTTCCATTTTTTTGGAAACCCGTGTTTACTCCGTTCTAAACGTGTTTAAATGGAGTCGGAAACTCGGAATAATGTTTACAATTTTTTACAATTAAAACAAAAGCACCTTGACCATGTTCCTTCTAAAACAGTGGCCAAATTCACCAGAATCGTCCAACATTAAACTAAATTCAAACTGGGCCTCAATTTAGGCTTGGGCTTAGGCCCTTAGCTTAGCCCAGAGAATCCTACCAGCTAAGCCTAGACGATGCTTTAAAACAGCATAACGCACTCAAAACTTGTTTATTACAAAAAATACTTCCCTTGAGGAGGTGCTCTACTGTTCTACTCCAACAAAGTCCACTATCCCCGCCCAACTTCACACATGTATGAGGGAAGGGATGGGGGACCCCCCCCCCAAAAATCGAGGAGCCGGGGGGGAGGGTCCCCAAAATTCGGGCAAAATTTAGAAAAAATTGCCCTTTTTTACAATATTTTTTGCAAAATTCAGGATATTTTTGGTCGATCAGGGGCGGAGGGTCCGAAAAAATTTGGCCGGAGAGGCCCCCCAAAATTTTAACCCCGTTACAAGTATTCCCAACTTTATTATTGTTTATATGAGGTTGTTGGCCAAAACCACCGAGGCGCGAGGCGGGGCTACGCCACAGCTCAGTCATCTGGCAAATGACCAGGCTTTTTGACTTTAATTTACATTCATTTTTAAATCTTACATAGTGTAAACTGATTAGAAAAACCCAATTTCGAAGATTTTCGCTCATATCTCCACAACCACAAAAATTTAATATACATATTTGGAGGACGGCTAATATTTTATTAAACAAAATTGTTTGTAAAAAACAATGCGGAACAAAAATGAGCAGAGCTTACTTAAATTTTTCGACTGGAAAGAACAGTCCCAAGGACACGGCAGAAGTATGTCTACCATCATAAGCCTTCGGAGTTCGGACCACTACCACTGTCTAGTGTCTACGCTGATGCGTCTAAACAATGGGCATATATAATGGCATTTTCAATTCAGAGAAAATTCAGATAATTTCACCGAGAATTAGGAGATTATGAAATTTATCTGAAAAAGTATTACTGGCTTTTCAGATGCAGTTTAATTTCAGATACTTTTTACAGTTTACACAAAACAAAATTCAGATAAAATTTACCGAAATTTAAATTCAGATAAAATTTTTAAAACTAAAATTTAAAATTTATTTTAAAATTTAAAATATAATTCAGATATTTATAGATGCGAAAAACATGTGAATTTTCTCTAAACTTCGTGTAGTAAAAAGTACAAAGCTCTCCTTTGAGTCCTTCCTGCAAGGCTCAACACGTGTGAGTGTGTGTGTGCGTATTTAAAAATTCTCAAATAGCGCTTCTTAGGCTTAGGCTTAGCGAACCGCAAAATAAGACCAGCTCGCTCATTATATCAAACTGCACTTTCATGAGCATATATTAACACATAATAATATATTTTATTCAGCTTTATTTGCTACATATCTTGCTTATTCTGGCCAAAAAATGTTGATTTTTCCAATTATAAAATAGGCGAAATGAACTTAAAATGAATTTTACATTCCAAATTTTATATTTTTTTGCACAACAGATGGCTGTTAAATATTTTTCCCCACAAAAGATATATACCGTATTTAAGGCATTAATACGGCATGAAAGTAAATGCTAATGCCTCAAATCCTAGGCCCGTATTCACATACTAACACTAACGCTTAAAGTTAGTGTTTACACTAAGTGTTAGCGCTTATAAGCGCTAAGTGTTATTCACATACTTAGTGTTTATTTAAGCGCTTAGCAAACACTAACGCTTAACTTAGCGTTTCAATTTTGTATTCACATACTTAAAATTTAGTGTTTGGCTTAGAATTAAGCGCTTAAGTTTAGGGACCTCGGGAGCTCCCTAAGCGCTAAGCGCTTAGTTAGTGGATGGTGTGGGGAAGGGGTAGGGAGAGTGGGGGAGGTTCTTGGCCGCCATGGGAAGGAAGGGCATGCAATTTAGGATATATTAGTGACATATTCCGACCAATTCGATCCATTTTGCTCGTTTAATCGCCAAAAATAAAAAATGCACTTTGTTGTCCAAATTCGTTTTTTTTACATTTTTGAGTAGAGCATTTTAATCGAAGTAATTTTTCTTCAAGAACTTCTATTTGAAAATTTATATTTTTCACGATATGCCCCCTGAAACATGTAGAGCTGATTTTGCATTTCTCAGGAATCCACCTGCTGAAAACATTTTTTACAAATTTATAGTTCGAGAAAAATATATATTATTAATAAGAAATAGTAATTTAAATAAATCTATAATCGGATTTATAAATACCAATTGGAAATGCCGATAAATAACGAATTCCGGATCCACATCAAGCAGGGAGCGCACTCCAAGCCAAAGCCAAAACTAAGCACAAAAGTTGCTAAACGCTAAGTTTAGTATAACACTAATTTTTAAGCGTTTATTTTGTGAATAACAGTTTAGTACAAATTAAGCGCTAACACTTAGCAAACGCTTAGCGTTAGTATGTGAATAACTCTTAGTATGTGAATTCGGGCCTAAGTCTAAACTAAGCGTTAGTGCTAGTATGTGAATACGGGCCGCAGTGTCTATTTCATATATCTCTAGAGTATAGTTGCTATGGTTGAGCTTCATAGCGCATATGCATTTCATTCGGTGTATTTTCGGCAGGGCCGCAGGGGGGAAAATTCAAACACATTTTTCGGGTTAAATGCAGTTGGGGGGGATAATGGACCTATTTTTTGAGTAGAGCACCTTAGGGGAACCATTTTTGCTTCAAGAACCCCTGTTTTTTTGGATTTTCTGAGATACGACCATACATGTACACGGGATCTCGGTCTGGGGGGGGGGGGGCTTCACAGGAAAACCAAAATACTAAATTTCGACTACTTTTTAGTCGAAAATAAGGCGCCTAATTTTCGACTATTTTAAAAAAGGCAAAAATTAGACAAAAATAAGGCGTCTACTTTTCGACTATTTTTAAAATAGGCGAAAATTAGACGAAATTTAGTCGAAATTTAGGCGCCTGAATAACGTCTAATTTTTGTCTAATTTAATCCAGTGAAAAATAGTCGAAATTCAGTCGTTATTTAGACGCCTATTTTTAGCCTTCTTTCAATCGTAACGAAAAAAGGCGTAAAATAGTCGAAAAATAGGCGTCTAAATAACGTCTATTTTCCGGCTGTTTTCAATCGTAACGAAAGCAGGCGAAAAATAGTCGAAAAATAGGCGTCTAAATAACGTCTATTTTTCGACTGTTTTCAATCGTAGCGAAAAAAGGCGTAAAATAGTCGAAAAATAGGCGTCTAAATAACGTCTATTTTCCGACTGTTTTCAATCGTAACAAAAGTAGGCAAAAAGTAGTCAAAAAATAGGCGTTTAAATAACGTCTATTTTTCGACTATTTTCAATCGTAACGAAAGTAGGCGAAAAATAGGCGTCTAAAAAACGTCTATTTTTCAAAATCGGCACCGTAATGTTTCAACAGCAGTATATTAGAGCCATTCAAAAATACTTTATCGCTTCTTAGAGCTGATTTGCTCAGCTCAGATCAAAGTGTTACTTTCAAGCCAAACGGCTGGATGCAGCGGGATGCTTAACATCCTGCAGCACTGTTTTTTGTACGTATTACGTAGTTAGATTAGATAGGAGTAAGCTAGGTAGAAAGTAGAGTAAGATACTGTAGTCTGTAGCCTCCGGTAAAGTGTCGAATATAACCAATTTATTTTACCCTGAAAGGTAGACAGATGGAAGGAACCGTCCCCCTTTTGGGGGCTACTTGTTCGACTGTTATTAGCCTTTTTTCGACTACTTTTCGACCATTTTTCTCCTTTTTTTCGACTACTTTTCGACTATTTTTAGCCTTCTTTTCGACTACTTATCGACTATTTTTCGACTACATTTCGACTGTTTTTCGCCCTTTTTCCGGCTATTTTTCATCTGTTTTACGCCTTATTTTCGACTATTTTTACTTTTTGTCGTAAGTTTTGGAACGTCTATTTTTGACTATTTAACGACTATTTTTGACTATTTTTTGACTATTTAACGACTGTTTTTGTTTTTTTAACGCCTTTTTAACGACTATTCTTGCGCCGTCTATTTTTCGCCTATTTTTCGTCTAATTAAAATAGGCGTTTTTCAGTCGTTAAAAAGGCGTTAAAAAGACGCCATTTTCTCCCTGTGCTTGTCCCGAAATTTTCGACATTTTAGGGGGGGCTTGTCCCAATATTTTGTCCCAAAAACGCAAAAATTTCCAATTTTTGCCTAATTTCCGAATAATATTTTTATCGAATTTCCGATATTTTTAGCGATTTTTTCGTTTTTTTGTCATTTTTGATGCATTTTACGGCGATCTGAGGCGAATTAGGGGTTTCAGAGAGGGGGGCTTGTCCCGACGGGTCAAATCTGAGGGGGGGGCTTGTCCCGGAATTTCAAATCTGGGCCCCCCCCAGAACCCCCCCATGTACATCTGTGGATACGACCCCCCGAAATCTGAACCCTGAGTGAGGGAAGTTTTCGCAATTTTTTTCCGAAGCTCTTGTTTTTTCTGTTCTAATCGTGTCTAAATGGTGTCAGATTATTGGTTACAATTTTTTAGAATCAAAACAAAGGCTCTTTGACCGGGTTCCTGCCGAAAAATTGGCCGAATTCGCCAGAAATGTCCAATTTTTGACCAAACTCAAACTTGGCCTTAATTTAGGTTGGGCTTAGGCCTAGTATGGGGATTAGGCTTAGGCTTAGGTTCAGGCTTAGGCTTAGGCTCAGGTTTAGGTAAAAAATCGAAATTTTCTGAAAAAATCCTGCCAGCTTAGCCTAGAGAATCCTGCCAACTAAGCCTAGACGATGCCTTAAAACATCATAACACACTCAAAACTATCCAAAAACAAAGAATATTGCCATTTTTGGCTTCGAACTTTGGCGTACGTTTACTTCTAGAAACACCGAAAATGCAATTTTCAAGGGGTCATAGCTTATTTGTGGATAGGAGTTCTTCTAGCGTTCCAAATTCAGCGTAAAAACACGTTTTTATAGGTTTTCACATGCGCTGAGTTGATTTTTGACATTTTTCAAGCAAAAAACGTAGATTTTCAACTTTTCCAAAAAGTTCAAATTTTGTCGAAAATCATAAATTTTCATCATATTGGGGCTAACTCTCGCAAAATAAGGCCAGCTCGGCAGCTCGCTCATTATATCAAACTGCACTTTCATGAACATATATTATAATACAATAATATAATATTTTATTTAGCTTCATTCGCTACATATCTTGCTTATTCTTGGCAAAACGTGTTGCTTTTCCGATTATGAAATAGGCCGAAATATTTCTGATACGGCTCCAGTTGACCAAATTCGGTCTAAAAATTGACAAAATCACCATTTTTTTTCACCGCCCTTAGACCCCTGCTACTTTGTGGTTTAGGTGATCTTGCGTTTGTAAAGCGTTTTATATATATATGTGTTAAAATTGACAAAAGTGCATTTTAACCCTTTATATACAAAAAATCGAGAAGTCATTCTCCCGAATTTTTTTATGGGCACGCCACTCAGCCACTAATAAATAAATAGATCAATATATATATATATATATATATATATATATAAATATATATATATATATATACATACATGTAACAGCACCAAAATTTTGGGTACCCCTCCCCCCTTAAGTGGGACCACCCCGCCCCAGCGTCAACTCATTTTTGACCCCTCCTCCCAAAAATGACGCAATTTTTACCTTTTTGGACCAAAAAAACCGATTTTGACATTTTTTGGCCAATATTTCTGGTAAAAATCGCTTAAATTTCACCAAAAAAGGCCAATTTTTTTAAATTTTGGCAAAGTTTTTAGAACCCCCCTTTTCTCTAAAACTTGAGGATTTGGATGTGTGTGTGTGTTATATATATAGTGTGTGGTTGGGGGGGGGGTCAAAATTCGTAAGGAGGGGGTCCCGCAGGAGAAGAGAAATGCTCCAGCCGGTCAAGATCCCTATGGGACCCCGCCTTTCAAGACCCTTGTGAAATTTAAGCGATTTGCCAAATTTTCGGGACCAAAAAATGTGAAAATAATTTTTTTGCGTTAGAAAATAAAGTTGTCTTTGAGAGAAGGATGGAGAATATATATAAACGCAGGGAGGTCCATTGGGGGAGGTGCGAAGATGTTGGGTGCTGCTCTATGTTGTATATATATATATATATATATATATATATATATATATATATATATTTATATATTTATATATATATATTATATTGATCTATTTATTTATTAGTGGCTGAGTGGCGTGCCCATAAAAAAATTCGGGAGAATGACTTCTCGATTTTTTGTATATAAAGGGTTAAAATGCACTTTTGTCAATTTTAACACATATATATATCAAACGCTTTACAAACGCAAGATCACCTACACCACAAAGTAGCAGGGGTCTAAGGGCGGTGAAAAAAAATGGTGATTTTGTCAATTTTTAGACCGAATTTGGTCAACTGGAGCCGTATCAGAAATATTTCGGCCTATTTCATAATCGGAAAAGCAACACGTTTTGCCAAGAATAAGCAAGATATGTAGCGAATGAAGCTAAATAAAATATTATATTATTGTATTATAATATATGTTCATGAAAGTGCAGTTTGATATAATGAGCGAGCTGCCGAGCTGGCCTTATTTTGCGAGAGTTAGCCCCAATATGATGAAAATTTATGATTTTCGACAAAATTTGAACTTTTTGGAAAAGTTGAAAATCTACGTTTTTTGCTTGAAAAATGTCAAAAATCAACTCAGCGCATGTGAAAACCTATAAAAACGTGTTTTTACGCTGAATTTGGAACGCTAGAAGAACTCCTATCCACAAATAAGCTATGACCCCTTGAAAATTGCATTTTCGGTGTTTCTAGAAGTAAACGTACGCCAAAGTTCGAAGCCAAAAATGGCAATATTCTTTGTTTTTGGATAGTTTTGAGTGTGTTATGATGTTTTAAGGCATCGTCTAGGCTTAGTTGGCAGGATTCTCTAGGCTAAGCTGGCAGGATTTTTTCAGAAAATTTCGATTTTTTACCTAAACCTGAGCCTAAGCCTAAGCCTGAACCTAAGCCTAAGCCTAATCCCCATACTAGGCCTAAGCCCAACCTAAATTAAGGCCAAGTTTGAGTTTGGTCAAAAATTGGACATTTCTGGCGAATTCGGCCAATTTTTCGGCAGGAACCCGGTCAAAGAGCCTTTGTTTTGATTCTAAAAAATTGTAACCAAATAATCTGACACCATTTAGACACGATTAGAACAGAAAAAACAAGAGCTTCGGAAAAAAATTGCGAAAACTTCCCTCACTCAGGGTTCAGATTTCGGGGGGGGTCGTATCCACAGATGTACATGGGGGGGTTCTGGGGGGGGGGCCCAGATTTGAAATTCCGGGACAAGCCCCCCCCTCAGATTTGACCCGTCGGGACAAGCCCCCCTCTCTGAAACCCCTAATTCGCCTCAGATCGCCGTAAAATGCATCAAAAATGACAAAAAAACGAAAAAATCGCTAAAAATATCGGAAATTCGATAAAAATATTATTCGGAAATTAGGCAAAAATTGGAAATTTTTGCGTTTTTGGGACAAAATATTGGGACAAGCCCCCCCCTAAAATGTCAAAATTTCGGGACAAGCACAGGGAGAAAATGGCGTCCTTTTAACGCCTTTTTAACGACTAAAAACGCCTATTTTAATTAGACGAAAAATAGGCGAAAAATAGACGGCGCAAGAATAGTCGTTAAAAAGGCGTCAAAAAGACAAAAACAGACGTTAAATTGACAAAAAATAGTCAAAAACAGTCGTTAAATAGTCGTTAATACAGTGGACGTTCCAAAACTTATGACAAAAAGTAAAAATAGTCGAAAATAAGGCGTAAAACAGATGAAAAATAGCCGGAAAAAGGGCGAAAAACAGTCGAAATGTAGTCGAAAAATAGTCGATAAGTAGTCGAAAAGAAGGCTAAAAATAGTCGAAAAGTAGTCGAAAAAAAGGAGAAAAATGGTCGAAAAGTAGTCGAAAAAAGGCTAATAACAGTCGAACAAGTAGCCCCCAAAAGGGGGACGGTTCCTTCCATCTGTCTACCTTTCAGGGTAAAATAAATTGGTTATATTCGACACTTTACCGGAGGCTACAGACTACAGTATCTTACTCTACTTTCTACCTAGCTTACTCCTATCTAATCTAACTACGTAATACGTACAAAAAACAGTGCTGCAGGATGTTAAGCATCCCGCTGCATCCAGCCGTTTGGCTTGAAAGTAACACTTTGATCTGAGCTGAGCAAATCAGCTCTAAGAAGCGATAAAGTATTTTTGAATGGCTCTAATATACTGCTGTTGAAACATTACGGTGCCGATTTTGAAAAATAGACGTTTTTTAGACGCCTATTTTTCGCCTACTTTCGTTACGATTGAAAATAGTCGAAAAATAGACGTTATTTAAACGCCTATTTTTTGACTACTTTTTGCCTACTTTTGTTACGATTGAAAACAGTCGGAAAATAGACGTTATTTAGACGCCTATTTTTCGACTATTTTACGCCTTTTTTCGCTACGATTGAAAACAGTCGAAAAATAGACGTTATTTAGACGCCTATTTTTCGACTATTTTTCGCCTGCTTTCGTTACGATTGAAAACAGCCGGAAAATAGACGTTATTTAGACGCCTATTTTTCGACTATTTTACGCCTTTTTTCGTTACGATTGAAAGAAGGCTAAAAATAGGCGTCTAAATAACGACTGAATTTCGACTATTTTTCACTGGATTAAATTAGACAAAAATTAGACGTTATTCAGGCGCCTAAATTTCGACTAAATTTCGTCTAATTTTCGCCTATTTTAAAAATAGTCGAAAAGTAGACGCCTTATTTTTGTCTAATTTTTGCCTTTTTTAAAATAGTCGAAAATTAGGCGCCTTATTTTCGACTAAAAAGTAGTCGAAATTTAGTATTTTGGTTTTCCTGTGAAGCCCCCCCCCCCCCCAGACCGAGATCCCGTGTACATGTATGGTCGTATCTCAGAAAATCCAAAAAAACAGGGGTTCTTGAAGCAAAAATGGTTCCCCTAAGGTGCTCTACTCAAAAAATAGGTCCATTATCCCCCCCCAACTGCATTTAACCCGAAAAATGTGTTTGAATTTTCCCCCCTGCGGCCCTGCCGAAAATACACCGAATGAAATGCATATGCGCTATGAAGCTCAACCATAGCAACTATACTCTAGAGATATATGAAATAGACACTGCGGCCCGTATTCACATACTAGCACTAACGCTTAGTTTAGACTTAGGCCCGAATTCACATACTAAGAGTTATTCACATACTAACGCTAAGCGTTTGCTAAGTGTTAGCGCTTAATTTGTACTAAACTGTTATTCACAAAATAAACGCTTAAAAATTAGTGTTATACTAAACTTAGCGTTTAGCAACTTTTGTGCTTAGTTTTGGCTTTGGCTTGGAGTGCGCTCCCTGCTTGATGTGGATCCGGAATTCGTTATTTATCGGCATTTCCAATTGGTATTTATAAATCCGATTATAGATTTATTTAAATTACTATTTCTTATTAATAATATATATTTTTCTCGAACTATAAATTTGTAAAAAATGTTTTCAGCAGGTGGATTCCTGAGAAATGCAAAATCAGCTCTACATGTTTCAGGGGGCATATCGTGAAAAATATAAATTTTCAAATAGAAGTTCTTGAAGAAAAATTACTTCGATTAAAATGCTCTACTCAAAAATGTAAAAAAAACGAATTTGGACAACAAAGTGCATTTTTTATTTTTGGCGATTAAACGAGCAAAATGGATCGAATTGGTCGGAAAATGTCACTAATATATCCTAAATTGCATGCCCTTCCTTCCCATGGCGGCCAAGAACCCCCCCCACTCTCCCTACCCCTTCCCCACACCATCCACTTACTAAGCGCTTAGCGCTTAGGGAGCTCCCGAGGTCCCTAAACTTAAGCGCTTAATTCTAAGCCAAACACTAAATTTTAAGTATGTGAATACAAAATTGAAACGCTAAGTTAAGCGTTAGTGTTTGCTAAGCGCTTAAATAAACACTAAGCACGTGAATAACACTTAGCGCTTTAAGCGCTAACACTTAGTGTAAACACTAACTTTAAGCGTTAGTGTTAGTATGTGAATACGGGCCTAGGATTTGAGGCATTAGCATTTACTTTCATGCCGTATTAATGCCTTAAATACGGTATATATCTTTTGTGGGGAAAAATATTTAACAGCCATCTGTTGTGCAAAAAAATATAAAATTTCGAATGTAAAATTCATTTTAAGTTCATTTCGCCTATTTTATAATTGGAAAAATCAACATTTTTTGGCCAGAATAAGCAAGATATGTAGCAAATAAAGCTGAATAAAATATATTATTATGTGTTAATATATGCTCATGAAAGTGCAGTTTGATATAATGAGCGAGCTGGTCTTATTTTGCGGTTCGCTAAGCCTAAGCCTAAGAAGCGCTATTTGAGAATTTTTAAATACGCACACACACACTCACACGTGTTGAGCCTTGCAGGAAGGACTCAAAGGAGAGCTTTGTACTTTTTACTACACGAAGTTTAGAGAAAATTCACATGTTTTCGCATCTATAAATATCTGAATTATATTTTAAATTTTAAAATAAATTTTAAATTTTAGTTTTAAAAATTTTATCTGAATTTAAATTTCGGTAAATTTTATATGATTTTTGTTTTGTGTAAACTGTAAAAAGTATCTGAAATTAAACTGCATCTGAAAAGCCAGTAATACTTTTTCAGATAAATTTCATAATCTCCTAATTCTCGGTGAAATTATCTGAATTTTCTCTGAATTGAAAATGCCATTATATATGCCCATTGTTTAGACGCATCAGCGTAGACACTAGACAGTGGTAGTGGTCCGAACTCCGAAGGCTTATGATGGTAGACATACTTCTGCCGTGTCCTTGGGACTGTTCTTTCCAGTCGAAAAATTTAAGTAAGCTCTGCTCATTTTTGTTCCGCATTGTTTTTTACAAACAATTTTGTTTAATAAAATATTAGCCGTCCTCCAAATATGTATATTAAATTTTTGTGGTTGTGGAGATATGAGCGAAAATCTTCAAAATTGGGTTTTTCTAATCAGTTTACACTATGTAAGATTTAAAAATGAATGTAAATTAAAGTCAAAAAGCCTAAGGTAATTTGCCAGATGGCTGAGCTGTGGCGTAGCCTCGCCTGGCGCCTCGGTGGTTTTGGCCGACAACCTCGTGTGCAAAACGAATCAATAAAGTTGGAAATTCTTGTAACGGGGTTAAAATTTTCAGAGGGGCCCTCTACGGCAGAATTTTTCGGACCTCCACCCCTGATCGACCGAAAATATCCTGAATTTTGCAAAAAATATTGTAAAAAAGGGACAATTTTTTCTCAATTTTGCCGATCTTTGGGGACCCTCCCCCGCCTCTGTACCTGATTTTTGGGGGGTCCCCTCATCTCCCTCATACATGTGTTTGAAGTTGGGCGGGGATAGTGGAGTTCTAGGATTAGAACCGTGAGCGCCTCCTCAGGGGAAGTATTTTTTTGTAATAAACAAGTTTTGAGTGCATTTTATGCTGTTTTGAAGCATCGTCTAGGTTCCACTGGTAGGATTCTCTGGGCTAGCCTCGGGCCTAAGCCCAAGCCTAAATTGAGGCCCACTTTGAATTTAGTTTAATGTTGGACGATTTGCCTTGGTTAATTTCGCAGCTGTTTTAGAAGGAACATGGTCAAGGTGCTTTTGTTTTAAATTTAAAAAATTGTCAAACATTGTTGCGAGTTTTACCAACTACCCATTTAAACATTTCCTTTAGAAAGTTTGAGAAAAAAATAATCCGGTTTTCCAGAAAAATGGAAAAGGTTCGCTCACTGACGGTTCGGATTTCCGGTCCCGGAGGTCATATTTGCAGAAAGTACGGAAATTAAATCGGTTTTCTTGGGAGCGGAAAATGCTTGCCCCCAAGAGTGCTCTACTAAAAAATGCGGTTAAGGCGTGGCGCCGCATTCAACCCAAAAATTCGAGGCCAAATGTATTTGCCACACCCGCCCCCATCAACGAATTCCGACTGGATTTTGCGCGCGAGGTAGGTTCGCCCCTCCCTGGGCGGGGTCCTGCGGCTTTTCTACTGTGAATAACTCTTTTATTGAAAACCTAGGGTGCATAGTAGATGTTATGTATGACTAGTCAAAAGGAAGAAGGTTGGTTTGAATGTTAATGTTAGGAATTAGTTAGTTTTCATTGTTTTCATCGATTTGCCGATAGACGATAAGAATCATTTGTTGGTGAATAATGTTTGTTTAATGTTGGGGTTGCCCGTGAGACAGCATCGACGGTCTTCTCATGGAAAAGTTATGTGGGGTTGCTCCGCGTGTAGTGTGGAGCCTTTCCCTGGAGTTTTGGCTTGGCGTGATTATATCAGACTACAGCATAATTTTGTCTGGTTTTTGGGGGGGGGGGGGGGGGGGGGCCCCACGTGTTCTCAAATTTTCGGCGCGCGGGAATTGCTGGAGCAAGAAAAAGGTAGGGGGGGGGGGGGGGGGGGGTCTGACCCTGCCGCGCGTCCCCGCCCAGCCCCCTGTCAGGGTTCCTTCTCACTCAAACCGAACACTCCAAATTCATGAACAGCACAATGCCCGTGTTGAGCGTCCGGGTTATCTATGTCCTCATTGTAAAGAACTGTTGGCTACTACCTAAAATTATTTCATTCTCTCACATGACCGTGGGGGATGGAAACACTCCGGGAGTTTGCCGCATTTGCTCCAAAAATCTTTGCGTTTACGGACCAAAGCTAATCCAGCATCGACGCGCGCGTTTGCAGTTTCAGTCAGCCACCCGTTCGCTTGTGAGATTTGCCCTGAGCGCGCCGCCGGGAGAGTGGATATGAGCCCAGGCGTATTTTGAAAAATCACGGACAGCGACGGATCGTACCAGGTGCGGGGGTCGGGGGTGGCCTAGAGGTGATATTAAAAGTTTGCGCAAAGAATTTGCTGATTTACCAGCGCTTGTGGTGAGAGACTGAAGGCGATTTTGGCTGTGATAAATGCATTTCGAGATTTCAAGTTGAACCGGAGCTTCGCCGGAGCGTCTTCCACGTGAAGACCAACGAGAGGCGCTGTAGAACATTTGTCAGAATGAGTTTTTATTCACCGGTGATGCCAGAGTGACGCAGGGGTTAGGGTGTCGTGGGGGGATTTTGGTGAAAACTGATCTCACGCGAAATTATAGCTTCGTTGTGACGAGGGAAAGCCGAAAATTGCAAAAAACTTTTAAATCGACAGAGCAATCTATTCACAAATCTTCAAGAACTTGAAGCGGGGGAAATGAAAATTGAAGGTCTGGCAAACGGGGGTTTTTTCGGGTAAAACAAGTTGGAGCATGAGGACAAAAGAAAATCTTTGAAACCAAAAAAAATTCAACAGACCTGCCTAACAAAGAGGGACCAAAACAGCCTGCCTGCGGTTTGGAGGCCCTGCGGCGGAGAGTAGAAGGAAGGGGGACACTATCTCAGTTTTCATCTTGAACAAGTAGGTGTATCTATAATTATGCATATACATGTATGAGGGATTGAGGGGGCTGGGTACTGTAGCCAGGAAATATAGGGGTATTTGGCCCCCTCCCAAAATTTTTTTCAGACTCAAAGTTTTACACAAGGGTCCCCCCTAGGTTTTTATGGTCTGGCCGGAAAACTCCCCGGCTCAGTTTCCGATGAACAAATTTTGGCATATAATTCAAAATTTTCCCCACTTTTTTCAGGGGACTAACAGCTATAGGTAAAATGTGCCCTGTTTTCGTGTTTTTATTTAAGACTGTGGCGACTGTGCATGTGTATTATACATGGATGCATTGTGCATTACTTAAATGCGTAATACAATGCTTAAATCGAGATGGGGTAGCCAGAAATAATTTTTGGGGGAATGACTCTTCGAATTTTTGAATTGTGTTAAAATACACTTAAGTCCCGGTTTTGAGTTTCGGCCTTGGGTACACCCCTGGCTGAATGTGCATATCATTTTAGCTGTGTTAGGGGGGCATAGATAACATTTTTGGTAAATTCACAGCTCCTAATTTTAAATGTTGTGAAGTTTGGTAGTTTTTTGAAAATGTGGCCCCACTTGTTGGTTTTAATTTTGTGTGTTTTGAGTTCCAGATTTTATTTTCAATTTTCACTCTGGTCTAAAATTTGGCGTGCATTTTGAACAAAATATATATGCAAATATAATATATTAGTTGTTTTTGGCGTTAAAATTGCAATTAAG
>JASANF010020551.1:0-37130 GCA_030248245.1 Trissonchulus sp. WLG1_4 | reverse complement strand
TACAGTACCGATCAGAATTAACTTAAAGTGAAGCCGGCTTCAGTCTCATTTTTGACCGGCTTCATTTGGAAGTGAAGCCGGCTTCACTTCAATTCGGCTTCAATCAATTTGGCCTGATGATGCCATATGTTCTAACAGCTGTTCGAATGCCCTGCCTGACCTTTGACAGCTGAGGTCATCTCAACTTTATTGACCTTAGCTCTAAGCCTCATACGTACGTACGTATGTACATTGTTTTTACATGCAAAATAAGTTTGGCTGGTTCCATAGCAAAAGCTTTCATACTCCTAGCAAACGAAAGCAGCCAGGTTGTGTTTGAAGGAGGGGACAGTTTAGCAATTTCTAGTATCGGCACAAAGCTTTATTTTTCGAACACGTGAAAGTTTGAGTGGCACAATCATTGTTGATCTTGTCACTGTCAGTGTTAACAAAAGTAAACAATTTTAAAATTTTATATTAATCCAGGTTCCAGTTTTACTTAGTCTTGCTAGAAATACACTTGCGGCCCCCGTTTTTTGTGCGTTTGAGTGTGCAAGTGGATGTCAGCCATTATGTAAACTAGACAAAGAGAAGCAAATTGGGACATTTTGACAGATATCACAGCTATCTAGTGGTTTTCACATACGCGTGTCTGTTTAGTTAGGCTCACTTGAGTAAGTACATACGTACTAATATACGCAGCAGCCAGCCAGAGCGGTGAGTTAATTGTCACCGCAGGTGGACTGAGAAGTGAGACCTCTAGTCGACCTCAAAAAGTGTTTTAATTTCCAGCTAGATTGAGTCCAAGGGCCTATTCCTTTACCGGATTAAACGGACTGGACTTATTTTAGTCAGAGGTTAAGGATGACAAATCGGACTAAACGGAAGAAACGGGTTAAAATAAGTCAGCGGCTTAATTTTAGTCCGAACCCATTCCTAAACTACCGCTGGACTAAACGGATTTAACATGCACGCTTAACATTAGCGTGCATAGTTAAGTCCGTTTAGTCCGATTAAAAAGCAGCGGGCCAAAAGTTAAGTCCGTTTAATCCGGGGGTTTTGGAATGGCATTTTTAAGTTTAATTTTTAAACCGTTTAGTCCGATTTAATTAACTCTTTAATCCGGTAAAGGAATAGGCCCCAAGTATGTATATTTCATATTAACTCGATTAGACACAAGCTGAGACGAGCAGGGCTGTTGTTCTCTTACTGCTACACGAGATTTAAATTACTCAATAATAATAATAAATTATATAATTGTTTATTTAATGTATTACGGCTTACTCGTATTACATATAAAAGTACTCAACAAGTGAGGTCAGTAACTTAGTATATAGTAGTTGCACTAAAATCTCTTGATAGCTGTTTGGAGAGCATAAGAGTAAATTTTACAAATAGCTATCTTAATAAACATGTGAAATTAAAACACAAGAATAGAAAAAGCAAGTCCTAAAAGGGTTTCTTCAATTGTTCACAGGGTCACATACCCACAGGCTACTAAAATGTTTCATTATCATTAATCAGTGTTACATTTTTAAGTATCCAGCTAAGTTTTACGACTGGTCACTTCAAATAAATAAGAAACTTATCTTGCATGTAAAAATAATGTACATACGTACGTACGTATGAGGCTTAGAGCTAAGGTCAATAAAGTTAAGATGACCTCAGCTGTCAAAGGTCAGGGCATTCGAACAGCTGTTAGAACATATGGCTTCATCAGGCCAAATGGATTGAAGCCGAATTGAAGTGAAGCCGGCTTCACTTCCAACTGAAGCCGGTCAAAAATGAGACTGAAGCCGGCTTCACTTTAAGTTAATTCTGATCTGTACTGTAAGTTAATGCTGTAGCTGGCCCAACAGGTTTACGATGGCCTCTGGCCAATGTGCTTAAAAATAAATTCTTGATGCTTACTGAATTCTTTTGCCGCAGATTGGGCTTGTTAGATTCGTTATCGCAGTTAGTTAATCATTACATTGGTTCATTGTGTCGATAATAACAAACAGGTCAAAAAGTGCACCTTTTATTCTTCGCATGTTTCTCTTTTACAATCAATCAGATTTAAGAAAATGGTGGTTTTGACTTTTCTGTTTGCAATTCTGCACTACATATGCAATATCTCAAATTCAACACATATATGTCAACAAATATTGCTAAACTATGCTCCATATCTAATTCCCAAATCCTTTTCAATTATTCCAACACATCACCCAAATATTTCATTCATTTTTCTAAAACTAAAATTTTCGTATCAGACTTTCTCATCAAGCCTGCTACTACCATAAGTCAATGTTTAGGTTTCAGCGCCTTTTTAAAATATCCCTTTTAATATGCACAAAAAATAGTTTTAAGCCAGTTACGGCAATTTTTTGTAAATTTTAGGTTTTGCTAAGCCAAAGTAGTAGCTAGTCAAAACAACCGTTTACTGAAAAAATGACACACGGGCATACAAAAAACCTTCCATTTAAATGACAAAACCTATTTTTTCATGATGTGCATTCGGACTTTCGGAGATTACGTCACATTTGTGTAACAACGTTTTGATTGTGACGACGCATTACACAAAAGTCTACAAAACTTGACAACTACTGGTAGGATTTTGGATTTTAAGATTTGGAATAATTTAGCACATATTTGTGTCAACGTTATATTGAAATTTCAAAAATTTAGGTTTCTTAGATTTTGCTTGACATTAAGATTACTTGCAGAAATCTGTAATTAGCACTTCCGTAGACTAAATCTCAAGTTTATGTGTTCCAATCTTTTTCTGCATTATTTTACGTTTGTTCCAAACATCTTTTGATGTGTCATTTTGATTATCAAGCATACTGCGTAAAAAAAGTAAAATCAACATTTTGCATATTTTCCAAAATTCGTAAAATTTCAACTTTAAAGATGCGTAACTTTTTTTCCTACATAACCTAAATACACCATACTTAGGGCTCAGAGCGATCTTAACATTGACTATGTTGTTGTAAAAAATAAACAGTGTTATATATAAACTGTCTGGTTTACAAGCAAAACATTAAAAATGCTAAAAACCCACGACATTTGACTATTTAATCAGTGTTTGCTGGCTAGCGTACTAAGTGTACTATTAATCAATTTTTTTACTGTGCAAAAGACCGCTATTAAATTCAATTTTATAAAGTTCATTATTCAGTTATATCAAGCTATAAAAACTTTCGAAAACGTATCTGTCACCTTAAATGCTGCTGATCCTTTGTATTTGCTCTTTCGCGTTGACATTTGTCAATTAACTGCTCTATTATTCATTTTAGACTATTGGGATGCCGGCGGCCACATATTACAAATTGCGATCTCGTGGCATTGTGATAATCACTGCAAATTATCCGCTGTCACCACTGCACTCGAAATCATATGTCAGAGTGGGCAACCACGTGTACAACGCTGAGCAGTTCCTCTAACTTATCGAGTGCTGACAGCTAGGCCACGTCGACCGGGCTAGAGAACTTGCAAACGACCCTTGTTTCTTCATGCCGGTTCGTGTGCTACAAAACGCCCGAGATCGTCAAAACCCCACGACACATTTCTTTTTTTAGATAAAAAACCAACGACTTGTCCGTCGAGCGGCCATTTATCGTGAATGCCTGAACAACGACCTGGAGTTGTTCTGGCCGCTCGTCAATTACCAGAAAACGCCAAACCGTTGTTTTCCCACTGATGAAATGTGCATGATTACTTGTGGACGACCAACGAAACGGCCAACATTCTACGCCGCAACCTATGGCGCTATCCAAGAAAAAACTTCCTCAGTAAGAATCTGATCGTGGCCACTGGTGCCCATAAGCGCCAGAATCCCCCCCCCCCCGTTGCGATTGTCCAACTGACTGCGACACAATCAGCGCCCTGACGAACCGCCTTCGGTTGGTTGGTCATCAGAGATTCGATACTGAAGGGGTTCACTGATACGATTCGGGTTTGGATTGAGTCCGGTCTTATCGTAAAATGCGGATCCCGGATGAAAGACGTCAACCAGTTGCTCTCTCTGGCCCCCCACTACCGTTTCCATATCGTGATTATTCAAGTCGGCATCGTCGACATGAACGATACCCCGAAGAGCGAAGCAGTTTCAGTTTGCAAGCGATTTGCCATCATTTCGCCGACTGCTTAGAATCCGTTTGGTTCTCGAGCGTCTCACAACCTGGGACCAAAAGGGAGAAAGTCAATGCCTGCCCTTAAGGTGGTAGTGTCGCCAAAGCAGTTTTGCTCATAGGCTGCAAAATGAGAACTTTTTGATTTGAAATTGCACGTTCACTGAGAAACTACTGAAATGCCATATGGTGTCAAATAAATACTGCCAGACGACCAATATCTACCAATATTTTTAACCAATCACCATTTTTGAGCCAGACATCACACAATAGAGACATAAAAGTTCAAAAAATCAAGCCAGATATCAGATTGGCCAGCTTGTGAAGTACATGTAATGTTTTGACGCACCATTTTTTGCCACAAATAAGAAAAATGAAAAATGAAGCTTCGTTTTTCTTTTGATTTCAAAATAAGTGTCTAAATTTTTTACAATTTATCATCATTGCTGTGAGTACCTTACAGGTTACGCACAGTTTCACAGTTCAAACAGGCATTACTCCACAACGACTCAAGCAATTTGCACTAAATTTTGTGTACATAAACTAGAGCATATGTGCTTTTACTTTGTGTAAAGAATCTAAACAAAAAGTTTTTTAATTGTGACGAAATTATCGAATGTGAATAGGTTTTCAAAACGTCAATTTTCCGACTTTGCGACTTCACTGCTAACTGTATGCTGCATCAATTTTTCTGATACTTGGCAAAAATATTTGCCTTGAAACATATTTTTAGAATATATAAAGAACAATGACCCAGCTTTTACTGAAAAAGTTTTATAGTCGCGCAAAATCGACTGCTTTCGCGACACTACCCCCTTAATTGCTAGTTATCCAGGGCATGCAGGCGCATGGGCGCCAATTATGTCGACAATGACAGCGAAGAAGACGTATTTACAAAGCGAGGTCATCTTCGGCGAGAACTGTACAATCGAGACCAGCTTCATATTAATGCAGCTGGGGTCCGAACGTTAGTGTCCTGGGAAGCCCAAATCCCCTATCTACGGTTATCTACGGACAAAGGATTCTCTTCCGGCGCCTACCAGCAAAAATTTCAATCCCGTGATCGCTCTACCTATCACATCGACAGATCCAAATAATGTGCTTAATGCCCACCAGGGCAATTTTCCCGTTCCCCTCCCCCGTCGCTGTGTGTCATTTGCTCGATACCTACAAAACGACTATGTTAGTGGTTCTTCAATCTAACTTATATAGTTAATCAGCTTACTGTCCTTATGTTATTTACGGCAATAATAGCTAATACCAGAATATGGCCTATTCTGGAGTAGTTATTCCTATTCTCATTTGAATCTTATTTTCCGTAGTCCAAATAAGAATAGGATTAAATTAGCTAATCCTGAAGTTTTAGAGAATAGGAATAAGAATAAGTATACTTATTCTTATTCAAGTTCTTGTTCTTATTCCTATTTTTATTGTCACGTACATTGTGCAGGCCAATGAGAATTTTGTCTAGATTTTGATTAGCCAATAGAAGCCTCGCACAGTAGAAGCATTGCTGAGTCATTTTCTTGTTCCTACGGGTTGAAACGTTTGACTTTTATTTCCTATCAGCTTCACTACTGCCTCTGTTTTGTTTTGACTGCTAATGGATGTGGAATATTAAGAGTACAAAGTAGAAAGAGTGTGACAGTGTACACGTTTGTGGCCTTGCGTTGCGGCGCATATATACATGCTGCGACCATTATCTTCTGAAAAAGGCCACAACTGTGGGGGATACACCACTACACGAATGAAGGCATAGGCTTCAGCTGCGGAGGGGGGGTCAGCCACAAATCAGTACATAAACTTCACAATTAGTGGGGGATTCACCTTTTCTCCCCAATGTTAACGAACCGAAAAAATTTTGGGTTACGGGACTTTCACTGGACCAGACCCAAAAATTAATTTGACCCGTTTTCATCTCGGTCAGCATAGTTTTTTAATGCTAAGAGGAACAATACTTGCAAAAAAGTGTCCGAGCGGACAATTTTCCAGAAAAAATCGGTTTACTAGAACCCCCCAAATCGCCAAAAATACCCTAACTTTTGTGTTAAATTTTGCAAACTTTTCTAAAAAAGTGCCATTTTTACCAACTTTAAAAGTGCAATTCGTTTGCGACACATCGCATAAGCTTCATGGTCCTGACATCTGGCCCTGCCCGAATTCATTGACTATAAAATCTAACACTGTTGACCATACGTGACTATTCAGCCGTAACGGCACGATTGTAATATAAAAATGCGTGAAATTCATACTTAAACCTGGTCCGGAACAGGAATAAGAATAGGAATAAAAATAGTATTTAGTCCAATTTTATTCCGATTTTATTCTTATTTGGTGTAACGCTCGGTAATCTGATTTTATTCTTATTCTAATCTTATACTTAAACTTATTTCGTGCAACGGAAAATGGGTTTATTCAGATTTTATTCTGGAATAGCCTATTCTTATTCTTAAACTTATTTGGTGCAATCGGCGGTTAGCCATCCTTCATTTACCAACTATGTATATAGCTTCTCATCCCTATTCATTATATCGCAAACTCCTCCAGTTATTGGTAGCTATGACTTACGCTAAAATTTGTCGTGTTTTGGCACACGAGAACGTTGTTAACTTTCGAGAGGGGGAATGTCAACAAATTTTGATAAAGGTAGAAACACTGCTAAAAGAAGTAAGGAAAAAGAATTAATAAACTTGACAATCCTGTTTGTGACGCGTCCGGTAGAATTCTGTCCAAAGGAGATAGGGACTTCAGAACAAGGAGCGGATCGTTGCGGCCGATACGCTACGGAATTTAAATGTCGATGTTTTGCACAGCCTGTAAGTTTGCAATAGCTGGTTCGTGGCTCCGGGGATTCTGACTCAGCGACCACGCCTGAGCGCTACGCGATACGTGCTAGTGGACTCTGGTGAACAGTCAGGTTCACGCCGCCTTCGTTTCAATTTTCAGCAAACCACCAGCTCGCCACAGAGTTCATGTTGGTAGTGTGCTGAAACACTACCCTGCTGAAACACTACCCTGAAATCAAGACACTTCCCTGATTTGAGGGGTTCCCCCCTATAATCAAGACATGTCTTGATTCGAAGGGGGCAAATTTCAAAGGTATCTACCCCCTCCCTGAAATCAAGGCGTAAAAGGGCTATTTCTGCCGGAGCACCATTCCGCCAATTAGCTAGAATAGGGAAGAGTGTCAAACTCTCTCTATTTTTAACCTCTTGAATCTTGATAATTGATATGATGCAATGAATCATTGTATGCAAATTAGATTAATACCGCTGTGTACTAAGAACTATCCTACATACAGTATGTACATACATACAGTATGTGTAGGACTCGAAAACGAATGTTACAGTGAAAGGGTATATGTCTGAGATATTTGTTGAGGCCTGAGAGGCATAAGACAGTGAGCTTGTTCTAAAAATACTCTAATTTAAAAACAAAACGCGGTACATTCAGAACTGTTAAGTGAGACATCAGGGCCCGATTTATCGAAACAAAATGTTCATCGTGGAAAATGTTCGTCGTTGAAAAAGCAAATGTTCGTCGTTGAAAAGCAAATGTTCGTCGTTGAAAAACAAATGTTCGTCGTTGAAAAACAAGTGTTCGTCGTTGAAAGTTCGTCGTTGAAATTGTTCGTCGTTGAAAGATTTTTCAACGACGAGCTTTGGTTTTTTAGAACATTATTATGTTCTAAAAGACAAAAGCTCGTCGTTGAAAATATTTTCAACGGCGAACATTTCAACGGCCAACGGCCAACGGCCAACGGCCAACATTTCAACGGCCATTTCAATTTTCGGCCGGCCTGATGGTCGCCGGCCGGCCGAATAAAGCCGGCGCCGGCCGGTCAAAATCGGCCGGCCTGTTAAAAACGGAGCTGAAGACATCCGTTGAAATGTTCGCCGTTGAAAATTTTTCAACGACGAACATTTGCTTTTTTACGCGGCCCCCTCAGGGGCCGCGTATATACTGTATTCAGATTTTTGACATTCTATGTAATTTCTGGTAGGTCGATTGTCCTACGTTAAATTACACTGGTTATTTACTAATTTTATTCACAAATAACATAAATTGCGCACAGCGACAGAATGCTTTGGGCGCACTGAAGCGGTTTCTAAGGTTAAGCTTTAGTAATGATTCGGGACGGCAGTAGACGTTGATCAATTGTGTCCTCCAGGTAGCGGTGCATTGAGCTATCTGAGCGCCACCTCCCCTGCAATTTTATCAGCCTATCTGCTACCTTAGCCCTGTATGACGCCGTGGCACCTCCGCTCCGGAAACTGTGCGTTCCGATCGTCGTCGGATTTAGACCGACGGACAGTGCCATGGCCTTAATTGCGGATAGGATTGTCTTGTAGGTCACGCGTCGTCCGTTCAACTCGGTATTTGAGCCACGGTCAGAGGCCTGGAAAATGTAGTCGTTAGGGTTGAATATGCGAGCCATGAGGAGGTATTTACAAAGGAGGGTTACGGGACATACCGTGGACGGGCTAGCGGATAGAAACACGTCGTTACCGTGCCTCATTTGGTCCGTTTTCGATTTGGGAAGGTTGACCACGATAAATGCATCGTCGGGCGCAAATGTAATGTCCTTCAGCCGGGCATCCGCTAGCTCGCGGAAGCGGAAGAATCCGGCGAAGGCCATTACGCAAAAAAGGATGTTGCGGGTATCGATTACTGTCGCGCCCGACGATGTATATTTTTCAACCATCCGTTCCAGATGGGAAAACAGAATTGGACTTTCTCAAATCGGTGGCTTGCTAAGAATTCTGCGCCAGCCGGTGACTAGCCGAGAGAGGGTCGGCTGGGATGTAGGGTCTGGGAACCCTGTAAGCTGGTGAGCCCACTTAATTGCTGCGTAGGCCTGGGTGACCGACGCTTCGCAGCGCGCAGATTGAGCGATGTGGGTGATGAATGCGGCACACGTGTATGGAGAGGCTGGAATTGGTGGAGATGCGCTGGTGATGGCCAGCGTAAATAGGATAAATTTGCGAAGGAGCGCGAGGTAGGTTTCATGGTTGTTCGGGCGATGCTGCAGAGTAGGCCCGCTAACACTCCGATGACCGTTTTGATTGGATAACTGGCCTGGCCCATCAGCCGTGGCCAGGTTGCCATGCTGAACAAATTTGAAACAAATATGAACGTAAGCAGGCTATCACGGTGCGTGGGTGGGCGGGAGGGTCAGCTAATGGTGAAGTTGAGCGAAACTTAGAAGAAACCGTTCAGTACAAAATGCGCCGTGAATACTGATTTGTACAACTTTCCTACAGTCTAGCGAAGCTCATTTGCATAATGACTGCGCTAATTTGCATAATCAGTCTGTCGTGCAACCATACATTATTTACTCATTTTATTCACAAATAACATAAATTGCACACAGCGACAGACTTAAAATGCTTTGAACCTTTACAAAGTTGACAGTTTGTTGTAAAACCGTTAAAAGTTTGCCTTGTTAGCGGGTGGCCTTGTTAGCCGAGTTTTGTTCAGTGATATATGCCTTGTGAGCGGTTGCCTTGTTAGCAATTTATCCTTAGTTTTTTACTAACCATATTAATTTGAGTGCGACTTGGTATCTAGGGTCAGTTAGAGTCAGGTTTTCTGTGAACCTGGTCTGATGAATCTGTGAGCATCGGGAATACTGATGCTATCTACTACACATTTTGCCACTGTAGGGAGCGAAGTGAGCATTGGCCAGAAGGGGTCGGAGGGCCATTCTGGTACGGTTAGAACCATTTTCCATCCTGTAGATGCAAAATGAGTCAGAGCATGCGGTATAAGCTTGGGAGGAGGTACGGCCCACACAACTTCGTTCTCCCACGACATTGACAGTGCGTCTATGCCGATGGCTCCCGGTGAATAAAATTTTGAAACAAAACGGGGGAGTATGGTAACTTTGTTGTTTGCAAAAATGTCGATGATACATTTCTCCCACTTTTCTTGTGCAAGCTGAAATATAGCCGTGGATAGACCCCAGTCGTCCCGAAAAATAGTCGGCTGTTGTGTTTGGCTCCCGGGGTACCCAACATATGCTCATACCCGTGCTGAGACAAAATTGATCTAAATCAAGAGCTAACTGATTCAATTGCATGGATGCCTTTTTGCAAACAATGGCGGCCACCTGGTTGTCTGTGTATACTGCCAGGCGCATACCGGGCTGCCACAATGGCGCAAATGCGCGAGTGCGACGATCTATTGCTAAGGTTTCACGGTATCTGGAGCTCTGGCACTGTTCATAATCACTGAACACATAAGGAGGTACGAATTGGCTACCTTGAACTGATAACACGGCTGCTCCAGCTGTGTTGCTCGCATCCAAACTTACAGTTGCATCGTATGATGTGTTAGCTACTAGCTGTCTTGTGCATAGTTTTGGAGGTTCGACAACCAGAATGTTATATCCTGACAACTTTGATCAGAAAGAAGAATTTGACTATGAGTTAGCGTAGAGATTTCTCGTATGCAGGGTGGCGTTGTCCTGTTAGGACAATTTGGCAGGCCATGATTGAACCCGCAACTTTCAGGATTGATCTAGGTGTGGTGTGTGGTGCGTTCATTAGTTCTCGTAGTTGTGTGAGAAATTTGGAAATTTTGGTGTTTGGGATAGATACCGATGGGTCAGTTGAATTTAGGTTAAAGCCTAGAAATTCTAGATTAGTGCTGGGTGTCAGTTGAGCTTTGTCTACGTTAATTACAAAACCGGCACTGGTCAGCTGTTGAATAACCCAGAGAAGTTGCATTTCAATTTTGAAGGTTGATTCTGCAATTAAAATGATGTCGTCTATGTAGATAGAAATAAGTAGACCATTTTTTCTAAATTTTTTTATCAACGGTCGTAGTAATGTGTGTGTGCTTTTCCACTCGAATCCTAGATACTGCTGTGAGTCGGTATTGATTTCGACGTGATGGTAACCGGCTTTTAAGTCAAGCTTAGCCATAAAGCAACCCTTGGTTATAAATCTCAAAACAGTCTCTAAACCTTCTAGCTTGAACCCCAGTCGGGCAACATAGTTGTTTAGGAATGAGCAGTCCAGTATTAGTCGTAATTTGTTGGGCTGTACGGCGACTGAGAGAGGGTTTACTCCCGCTGGTAGGTGGACCTTTTTTATTAGACCCTTTGATAGAAGGTCAGCTATTTCTAGGTCAACAAAACTACTGTGTTGACCTGCTGAAAGGTTATTAGTGATGTGGAATCTCACAGCGGCGGCAACAGTCCCTCACTTATCCACATTGGCTTAAGGGGGTAATTGCGTTTTTAGGTGTTTTTTTGGTAAGCTATAGCTCAGCGTTTACAAATGCAAATCACAAGCGGTCTTTTGCATTAAGTAGAACAATATCATCCCTAAATGTATGCCATGCACTGGAACTTGAGCTTTTATTTTGTTTCCAGTACAACCGGCGAAAGAAAGGTCCTTTTCAAAATATTAGAATTTTTTACAAAAAGTTTGCGCCACAGCTATGAATCATACGATTACCGGTTGGGGCTGAAAGTTGGTAAGGTTTTTGACATGTTTAAAAGCCCCAGGCATGTCCCCCACTGACTACCCTCAATCACACCGTATAGATATGCACACATAAACAAGAAACCCGTTTTATTCAAAACAGAAAAATAACTGAAGCAAATTAATACAAAGCATTCCTATACACAGGTTTGAAAATATAAAAAATAACTGAAACAAAATACAAGGGCAATATATTCCCTGCGGTGCAATGAGGAAAAAACAAGCACGTGACAGTTACATCAAGAGTATACGTAACATATAGGATTCCGTTTCATTCTTACCGGGTCCGGGGCATATGCAAATCAGACACTGCGGCCAACTCAAGGTTTGAAAAACAAAAATTAACTCATTTATACCTCAAACGGCGCTAATTAACAGATTCCTTATATAGAATTCATTTAAACGGAAAGGATATAATTTAGTCAGAAGTTTAGGCGTGGATACAAAACGAGTTAAAATAAGTCAACAGCACAATTTTACTCCGAAACCATCTAAACTATTTCCGGACTAAAAGCATTTGCACGAATAAAATGGTGGGTTGACCGGTCAAAAAGTGAATCGACCATTGGAGTACCAATTTAAGAAAACTTGGTTATACTATTCTTAACTAAGCTCATTGCAAAAAACGCTACACATCAGAGTACAAGCAAAGATGCAGTTATTTGTTAGCTGACTTAGCGTATGCCCACAAACGGTATGAACGGAACCTTTTGGATGAGTTATTCTATAAGAATAACACTGCACTGCTCATTTTTCAATCCATAATGAACAAATAAATTTGAACTCATTGTTTCCAAGTGTACTACATAATATGTAATCTATGTAGACAATTTACAATTTGAAATTTAATTCATAAATAATTTTCGTATTTAGCAGGTCATTTCTCCAACTTAATACACTAACCACAGATAGCACATAAAATCACAATAATTCAAAATACAAACCAATCACAAAACATTGGCTGATCCAATAACAAGAAATTTGTATACAATTTCAGTGGGGACTAGACAAATTAATTTGACTCCTTACTGAAATATCGACTAAACTAGACTTGTCTTTGTGGATTATATTAATTATATATATTTTGATTGTTTTTACTGCTCAATTGAAACTTGAGGTCCATTCATCATTTCAGCTATATCCACAAGTATGAATCGACCCTTAATGCTGCTCATCGTAACAACTGCACATACAATAAACTAGAAGCACAATATTCAAACCGTTACACGAGGTATCATAACACACACCGGACCCGGTTAAACCGTTGTAAGATTACCCGTGGACCAGCTACAAATAATTGTTATTTAACTTATTTATATTTTTATTTCTTCCACGGAGCGATTTATACTCGCAACTTTATCTCCGCTCAGTCAGCAAAATAATTACGAAAAATAATGCTGAAATAATTACGTTATTATTGGCGTGAGTTTTTCGTAATCTAGTGGTGGAAACAGATGCAAGTATAAAACGAGCCTTGTTATTATTTGTTAAACGAGCCTGTTATTTTCGTTTACTTTCAGACTTTTAAACTTTTCTGTATTTCAGCTGAAACTTTGAGCTAGTGCAAAACGTGGACTAATAACTTTCTGCACAAACTAGACTAACTCAAAGCATACCATTCTAGTTTCTAATACTGATATGACAAACTATTTTTCTGGAACAGAGGGGGGGTCATTGTTAGCAGAAAAACTCACAATTTACAAATGAACTAGTAATGGACAAATTTAACGGGTCTTTGGTTAACTTAATTTTTTTATTATTCTTTGCCATAATGTTATAAAACAATACCTCAAATTCCACAACATATTTTCACCCAGAAGAGTTCTATCACGTTTTTGTCAGTCAGAATAGTGAAATTAAAAAAAAATTGTAGTGGGTATCCACTTTTCAACAATGACTTAAATTGAGTTTTTCAAGGACTACTGGGTAGACTGAGTGACAGTCACAAAGACCGGCTTATTTTCCAGGGCGAAATTTCAAAAGCCAAACTTAATTCATTCGAAACCGGTTTGAGACAAAAAACTGACAGACTCGCAAACAAATAAACAGACATAGAAATAGAATTCAAAAGTTTTGCGATCAACAACCAACTTTTTGAGCAAGATAGTTTTGTCAGACACCCCAGCAAGTCAATAATGAAATTAAGTTAGTGAAAATAACAGTTCAGAAAACTAGATCGAAAACCAAAAATAGCTCTTTATAAAAAACAAAGTTTTGATTGAGAAACCACACCAAACACTTCTTGAATACAAAATTATATAATATATGCCAGCCAATATATATATGCTGTGAGCAATGAGTATATATATATTGTTCACAAAAAACAGTACGTGTCGTACAATATAAAAATTTAGATGTCAACAACATAAAATTTTTGATTTCATATAATGGGGTCTAGTTTACAAGCAAAACATGATGGTGAATCGTAAAAAACAAAATATATACTTCAAAAGTGACTCAACATTTACAAAATGGCAACTTAACCGCTGACAAAATTACTGTAGCGCAAAAAATAAAATATCAAACATGAAAATATGACGCACTCAAATTAAGCATTGGCCCCTTACTTTGGCAAATATAAACCTTTATCACAACAACTAGACAACATGGATTATGAAGCAAAAAACTGAAATTTTATAATTTTGATAAGACGTAACAATGTGCGAAAATTTCAGCAAATAAGAAAAAATATAGGTAGTTATTGATGGTTAATAGTACAGCGACGAACAGAAATCAAAATACTACAAAACAGTAGAAATGCAGATGGTTAACGTTTCATTTGGAATACTATGTTAGCAAGCAATTGATAATTACTAATTTATACTAAAAAGGTCTGAAAATACTCGAGTTATGTACAAATTCAAATCAAAAGTTAACCATTTTTGCTAAAAAATTAAGGTAGTAGTTAAAAAACAGACCAAAAACGCAAAAAACGGTATTACAAAGTTACAGAATTTGCATAGTGATATAATTGCCTAGACTTGGCCGCGGTGGCCGATTTTTGCAGGGCCAAATCGGTCAAAACACTGATGGCAATTTCTTCCTTCATTTGCATATCTTCTGCGTAAACGCGCTGTTTCTGTTCAAAGTCTTGCTGCTGCGCTGCTGATATGCTGTGGGCCGGAACACCGGTGGAACTGTTTGGCCAATTTTGGGCCTCAACTGGCCCATGAGAGTCTGGCCAATTTTTGGCACTGAACAAAAATGCGGCCTCCTTTTGGTTCATCAGCATTTTGTCGTCGTCTAGCTGCGTCAGGGCCTGAGGTGTGGGACTGAGCTCGGGCTGGTTGTTCGGGGGGGCATAGGGGGAGAGACTTTGTGGGGGCAGGCCCAGGGGGGGTCCGAAAAGTTGGGCCAAATACGGCCACATGGGTCCCATGGATGAGCCCAGCAAAAGGCTTTGTGTCAGCAAATCTGTGGCCGGATAGAGGCTGTTTAGCGAGGCCGATTCAGGTCCAGAAAGCACACTACTGGCATTGGCCAAATGTAGAGCGTCTAAGTAGGCCTGGGCCAATTTTGGGTCGGCCAAAAAACTGCTGATATAACCGGGCTGGCCAGGACTGACGGAGGGATCTTGATCGGGGCCTGAGGGCGCTTCCAGTTTGAGGCCGGAATCTGATAAACTCAAATTCATTGGATAATCCTCCAATCCACTAGAGGATATCTGCGGCAGCTCTGAGGGGTTTCCTGAAGCAAAATACAGGCTTTAAAAAACTTACATATATACATAGTCTGATGAAAAGAATGAAATAATATATATGAACCATATAACGCAATTGTAGTAGCAATAAGAGTGTAGTGTATTGCCCTAGAGCAGCTTAGCACTGCAAAATCCCAACACGCTGTGGGGAAGAAGTAAATCACCTTTAAGATTTAAGAATGCCGCTTCTGGCAAGTAACCATAACGATACTCATAACGCCACTACACGTTGGACTAAACTTTTCAGGACATCTTTCACAAAATGTCGACTTGTCTAATATTAATGATTAAATTCAGCCTGTGAGACGGCAAGACAAATCACAGCAGGAATATCAAACACAAAGAAACAATGCAACCGCATAAATTTGCAGTTTGCTAAATTTGGCACCATTCCACATCGAAAATTGATTACAACAAACAAAAAGCATCAGCACAAATTTTTGCAGTAAGTTCGTGAATTAACTTGAAATGCAAATGCCATATATGTTGAATAAAACATGTGGAGCACAATGATAGGGATTCACAAAAGGTGTTTACTTTCTACCCATTCAAAGTAGAGCACGTAAACGTGCAAAATACAGATTTTTGTGTTTGCTTCGAAAAGCACGTTTTAGCCCGAGTCAAAGTTAAGCACCAAGGCTGGGATTCACAAATAAAGCTGTTTAACTTCAGACTCGGTCTAAATAGTTCGTTTTAAATAAAATAGAACATCGTAATGAAAAATTCTATCTCTATGTGCATTTCATGCCATCACGTGCCCGACTTAGATTGGGTTCAAGTTAAACGCGCTTTGTGAATATCAACCAATATGCATCAAATAACAAACCTGGTAGGAAGGACTTTGAGAAAGGAGAGGAAGGCGCCTCACTGGCTGGGCTGGTGGACTGCTTGGGCGAGTCCAGACTGCCCGAACTCAACAGCTTAACTTTGCGACGACGATTGGCAAACCAGCGACTGATCTGAAACAAACCAATTTAATAAATTTCGGACAACTTTTAAATGGTTTGAATTAATTAAATTAACTCCGCCCATCGACTAATCAACAAATCAAGATATATACCGTATACATATTTTGTTGGTTACATAAATGTTATTAAGTACGCCACAAGTGTAATAAAATTGTTGAGGTTGAAAATAAAGCATCCAATTATATGTAGGGTTATGCGCTGAAAATCGCTACAAAAATTCACAAAAAACTCAGTCTCAATCCTAACATGGACAATAAATACGAAAGTACCAACCACCCAACCAAACAAGATATTATCAGTCATAAGGCTAGTCGGACCTGATTATATGACATATAGGTGACAGAGGCGAGTGTCATTTTCTGCTGCTTGGTGGGATAGAGGTTGTAGTTGTTCTCCTTCAGCCACTGCTCCAGCACCAGCCCCTGCTGTCGACTCTGCTTCCGATTGGACTGCAGACTGCCACACGTTGGCACCACCATTGGCACTACTGATAATTACAACAAGTCTGAAACACAGCACACATGGACAGTTGCATTATAGCCAGTTCTGTAGATTTACTAGGTCAGTCAAAAAGAGGGGCCATGTAGAGTCTGGTGAAATTGGAGGCAGGGACTTATGCTGCAACTGACGGGAACAGTATATACACAACAATAGTGGCAGGCTATGTAAGTGGAAGTATGTGTAACTACCAATGGAACGCTGTACGAACGAAAGCCTAACACTGCAGGGAGTCAGGGATGGACTGTATATAAAACGCGGTCAATACCTTTCATACACTTGGCCTTAAGGACACAGGGGACAGGTTTTGGTCAAATGATGTGACTTTGCACTCATTTTGGCTAATTTTGTCAAACATTGTGCAGTTTTGACTTCTTGACTCGTGGGTGTAGCTGAAGAAGTGGGTAAATTCACTTTCAGAATAATTATTTTACGAAAAATAAGTAAAAAAGAAGCAAAATAAGTAAATTTAAAGCAATAAAAAGTTTAAGAACTTAAAGTAACTCTGATTTAGTAGTAGACACCATGCAGAAACATTAACTGAGTAAGATGACTAATACAACAAGTTTAAAAGCCGAAAAATCTTCTCTAAAGCACATACATTTGTAAAGATGACAATATACTAGTACATAGTCTATACTGTATATATGTCAAGAGTGTCTAGTCAATCTATACGTATGTATGGATAAAGTATGAAACATGAAACGTGTGAGGACGAGTCAATTAAATCAGTATTTAGGACAAAAATGAGGTTACACTTAGCAAAAGTGACTAACCGTTAACATATAATATTTGAATTGCATCTGTCATAATTTAACTTACTCACGAGGAAAAAATAAAAAAACAGAATTCAGAAAACATCGTTGTTCCACAAAAAAGAAAGAGACGTGATCAAATTTTGTTAGGCAAAAAACGTAAAGAACATCAAATATGTGCGTGAAGAGCTATTTTTCAGACAAAGTGCGACAGCTAGTAACGGATGGGCAAAAAAGGGTTGCCAAAAAGTAACCCGAAAAATTTTGCAAAACGCAACTGCCCCGCAAAGCAAACGCAATCGCAATTGTGCAAACGGGCGAACCTTTTGCGCGCCAAAACACAACACCACACAGCGGGAGAAAATTTCGACAACAAAACTTCTCAGTTCTTTGTTCCAGTAAACCTAGTCAGACTGCATTGTATACGTAGAGTCGGAAATGACTGAAAATTGTACGGAAGGGGGGGCGTGATAGTGTATTTTGAAACGATCCCCCCCCAAATTCAGGGTAAAGTCGGAGCGTTCACACTGACTGCAGTGCTTTTTTGATCTGCGGGTTTTGGTTGTTGGAGTTTCTCTAGTCTACTAGAGACCCCCCCGACTCAATTATTCGGGGTTTAAGTAACAAGTGTATATATACGCAAATAAACATACATATATGCGCACGCTACATACGTATTAGTTAGTTTTGAATAAAAACCAGTTGGAGAGATTTTAAAAATTTCACAATTTACAACTTGAATTTACTTACAACACGACAAATCATCACAAAAGTCGGATTACAAAACTAACACTGACGACGGGGGGCACTGATTTAGAATTCTGAACTCATCTAGTTCTAGACAAATATACAAATTGTTTTTGTATGTATTTAACAAAAATTAATGCACAAAAATCTACAAAGAAGCTTCTTCTTTCTGAAACTAATAAATAGTCCTGATACTGGAGCATAAAGTTCCATTTTAAAAACGATAAAGAGTCCTAATTTTGCCTGCGAAATTAGAAGAAACTTCATAAAAACGTCTTCCCCCAGGGCTGTTGGCCTCAGAATCTAAATTTTTATTGGATGTTCACCGACACACGTTTTTCAGAATCTTGATAATTTCAGTCTAGCGTGCTGAAAACTTTTTTATGTTGGAAAAAACCGTTCACTACACCGTTTAAAACTTTTGTACAAGTTTTTAGGTCCTTATTCGGCAAAACCGCTCAACACACCCTAAAACTATTTTCGACAAGATTTTGGTTAAATTACTGATTCATACGTCCTGATTAGCGCCGATTTATACTTTACCAGACGGCATGTCTAATTTTAAATACGCGAATGAATGTGGAATTCTCTGCAGTCGAGAGCAATCTACAGTCTACAGGGTTGTTGGGAATCGGAAGCAAGACTAGTCGATCTTAAGCTGATGGACGAATACTGACTAAACAGCAGTTCAAAAGCCTACATCTCACTCAGCCCAGGGTCGATTCATACTTCACGGATACTGGGGCGAGAGACTAATGCATGGATGTTCGAATCAAATTTTTCAGTGTATCAAAATGTTCTGAGCTTATAGAATTGATCAGTGATGACAGAATGTTAAGAGTCGATTCATACGTCAGTTGGGCATACGGGAAAACAGACTTCAAAGCATGTTTATTCCGTTTCGGCGTCTGTAAAATGTTGTAGTCTTCGGGACATATAATGCGCATACGGGCGTCCGCTTGTCCGTAGGCCGTAGGGGCGACAGTTTAGCCAGAATTGTTTAATTTAGTCGACCATTTGGACAAACTGAATTGGTGCTTTTTAGTTCGGATGAATAAACACATGGCTGAACGAAACACAGAAGTTACTTTTTTGAAAACCAAGTGCAGTATATACTTTACAATCATGCGTGTTAAAACTCATTTTCACGCCGAGTCATTTTTCAAGACGTATTTCCCCCAAGTTTTTAGGCAACTGGTAAATTTCTTCGACTTCACTAATGGCCTACTTCCTCACATTTTGGCATCTGTGCCGACTGCGACAACTGGCGAGGTGTTTTAGTAATCTACCAGCTGTTGAAATGAGTAATTTAGTGAGCCGCCCCAACGCCCAATGAGGTCCAAAGGTTGTGAGAAAGAAGAAATTTAGATTCTAGAATTTCGATTGCTTGGAAGGCAAGTGAAACTGTGTCAAGAAAATTACGTGTGTCGCTTGGGTAGAAATCGAACCACCTAGTATTAGGAAGCGAATCACCCAGTATTGTAGTGAACGGCGTTTAGTTGTAAATTTAATTTAATTTAATGACTAAAGTCAAAAGCTAAGTTATTAGAATGTAAACATCAATGTAAATTTCAACTAAAATTACACTCAGTCGAATTTAGAATCCGCAATTTTGATTCAACAGCAATAATAACATGAAAAATACACAAAAAACAGGTTTCTAACACAAAATCCCATTAACAAAACCCTCACTAACGTGAAAATTAACAAAATCCAGTCTCGACAGCAAAGCAACAAACAGCAGCACGAGAGAAAAGAATAAACACTAAATCACGCGTTATTCCCTATGACACATGTTGCAGAGTAGAATTTGGTGTTCAGTATAGTAGCAAAATTACATTGTACTTTATCAATAACAACTACACTATCATTGTATACTAGGAAAAAAGTTTCAAGGTGAACCTCTCCTATACAATACAATGTAGGAGTCTCGAAACAGAGGGGATTTCAGTCTGCGGGGGGAGTGTTTAACGAAACGTGAGTATCCTGAGTATAAATTCATTTTGGGCTTCCTTAAACAACATCCTTAAACATCCTTAAACAAACCAAGAGGGTCAATTCAGAATTCTAGAATTATCCCACTAAAAAACCAATTGCGTTGTTGCGTCAAAACACGAATTTTTGCTGTACCATCCCCGTGTGCTGGTTACAAGATACTGTACTACACTGAAACATGAAACGAAATAGAATAAATAAATTTTTGGTGCAGCGAGTATTTAAGCGTCTGTCGTTGAATATAAACTACTTAAAATGTTGTAAAATCGAATGCGAAGTTTTTCGCCAAGCAGATGGTTTAAAATTTACGCGCGTGGCTTCAGCACGAATTTGCTGAACACATGGTTGATAAATAATAATAATCAAAAGTTCAAACGTTTTGAAAACTTGCGTGGGGGTGGGATGGTAGAAAAAACGGCCTGTTTTTCTAGAGGGGGCTTGTAGTTTAAAAAAAGATGAACCCATGCCCAATTTGTGATAATTTTGTCACCATTATTAAAACTTCAACAACGCAACAATATTTTTTAGAAAACTCATTCACATAACTTCAATTCACCCCCACCTTTTTTAGCACCGACAAAATCTAGGCATGTACTTTAAAATATAAGTAACCTATCTACTAAACTTTCTAGCAGATGTATGTATGTACACTTGTTTGTAGGGCCAAATGGCAACAGTCATTTTTGTAAAGTAAATTTACATGGACATTATGTTGCGAAGTATTCATCTTAAATTTTTACTTATCTGTACATTTCTGATTCAGTAAGTGTTCAGATAAGACTACGACGACGGAGGGAGGTGGCGCAAACTAATTCTTTAGCTGTTTAGCTGTCCGCAAGACACAGGATAGACGCAAGAGTATATTTAGCAGTTCGGCACCAACTATTCCAAATACTACACTTTTTTCTGGCTCACAGAAAGCGCTATCAATTGTTACAGAAAAATCTTGCGGTTAAAGAAATGAAATGGGGTATTTTAACGTCGGCCTTTCTAATAATTGAGCCAGGAATTGATTTAGGCTTACGATTACCTAAAAATTTGCGTTCTCTTAGTTGTACAAAACTGCATTAAACACTAAAAAACTTAACAAAAAAACAACTGTTGTATCACACACACTACTACGCAAAAAATTAAGTTTCTAAATTTGACTTGAAAATAAAATAAAAATTTGTCTTATACTTATTCTTATCCGTTATTCAGTTATACAAAACGTCCATTTAGAAAACGTACATTTAGAAAATTGTGGATTGATTTTTTTTGTGATTAATGCAAAAGCTGAAACTGAAAAAAAAGAGTTTCTTTGCTTGCTTTTTTTCGTTCCGTGGTTGTTTGTTTCTTCCGTGATATAATTTATGAAAAGCCCCTTAGAAAATTTAAAAATGTGTGACGCACTAGTACGTCAAAGATAAAGTTCTACTATCAATTTACAGTATCACATGCAATTTGCACGCATCCTGTTCTTTGTAAATTCTGTTAAAGACAGTTACTTGTCATCTGATAAGACCCATTTTAAGCAGCAAAACCAAAAGTACATAATAGTGTCTCACTAAATAGATATAGATAATTTCACCCGCAATTCGACTAATCACTTGCTTCATCTTGCCCAATATAGTTATGCAAAACGAATATATGTAGACATTCTTATCATATCTTGGACAGAAGTAATAGGGCCTAGGTATGTATTTTTTGAAAGCGCTTCTCCATTCATGAAAATATGATTGTTAAAAATCTTTCGAACATACACAGTTTAGTATTTTTTCGCCAAAGAATAAAAGATAAAAAATATAAAACTGAAAATATATTTCTGTAAGTATATATATAATCTTCAAACTTGCTTGATGCCAGAATCAAATCCTGCATAGCTCATCAGGCGAGAAAAAAGTTTGAGTGAAGAAGTTTATTTTGGTCAATATGTCGGCCGCGACGAAAACTTAAAAATTTAACACGTTTCCTGCGCATGACATATATATATGTCAGACGCCAATTAGCCTTACACGCGCTTGACATATATATATGTCATTTTGTAGCTGAAATTTATACAAAACTGAAATAATAACGCTAGCTTGGTCGGTTTTGAAACATTGCATACTATGTCAGACTATGTAATATTAACCCTTCAGATCCTGACAAATTTGCCCGGGAAATTTCGCCCCCAGACAAATTTCCCCGGGAAAATCCGGCCCTAGGACATGTTTTCCCGGGAAAATCCGCCACACCACTCCCCCCCCCGACAAATTTTTTCAGGAAAATCCGCCAACCATCGGACAAATTTTCCCGGGAAAATGTGACCAGAGGGCCGATTTTCACAGGGTGGTTGTCCCATGACACCGATAAAAAAATGGGCCCCAAGACTCGCTATGATTTTCGTCGCACACAATATCACGTGGTCCTTTACTCCTTTAGTACACGAATTCCTGCTAAAAAAATCCGCACCCCTCTCAAAAGCAGCGTTAATCTATTAGCACTTTTACAGAAACCAACGTCACATTTTATCAGTTTCAGAGAGAATAACTAAAACTGCGCGTGAGCGCCAAACAAGCAACTGCCTACTCGGGTTCATGCTATAAAAACGAAACCCTGATAAGACCTTTATCACCACAGAGTCATTTCTATGCCAACGTGGAAGCATTATAAACATGTTGCGAAACACACATTTGGAATGCGTCAAAAACCAGTTTTGAACACTTGTCGAGTGCAATCTGAATCAAATTGATGAAATCGTGTTCGTCATACTTTAGTATAGTGGAAATTTATGAAAAAAAAGCTGTGAACAAGCATAACAATTGAATAAAGAATTAACAACAACTGTTCGGTTTAAGCAAGCAATTTAATTCTAAAAAAATTCCAGCACAGCTACTAACACACTTGAAATTTGGCAGAAAATAGTCAACAAAAGCTTGGAAAAAACATGTGACATCGTCAGCCAAAAGGATAGATATAACATATTATGGCAAGCCAAATCACCCGATATAATTTATTTAAGTACGTATATACGCGTATATGCTGCATGCATATATACGCATGAACAATATTAAAACACGTGTAATTTGGCAGACAATATAGACTGGCCCAGGCAGACTGCGAAAACAAGAATGAGTCAAAACTGCCACGTCGAGTATGAGAAGCTGTAAACTTGATTTGCCAGCCGCAAAATACATACCAAAACACTCCAGCAAATATGATGTATCAATTTACATTACGAGGCTTGCCCAGATGAAGTTCGTTTGTAATACAAGATTTACTCACTTGATACGCAGGGTATATAATATACGTACGTGAAAATATTGGTTTTTGTTCAGCTGGATGTTTAGCGTTTCTGTTTGGCGAAGCGGAACTTGAAAATCTGTTATACAAAATTATGATCGCGTTTAATAATTCCAATTCTTATCCTGTGGAATATTGACACTCAGGCCTCAATGTAACCACTACTCGCTTAACGGAAGAGCTTGTCTGATCTTGATTTCGCATTTGACTGTGCGAAACTGCCAATAGTAGCGTACGTCTGTAAAACACGTGAGAGCATCTGCATAATTTGGGTTTAAATTCGCAGGTGAATCTTGGCATACTTCCAATGCATACCCTTCGCCCCGTGCATGTTTAGCCTAATTTGCTCAAAGCCAGCTTGGTTTCTTCCGAAATATTTTAATGGAATGCAACCAAGTACATACATATATAACTAAATGACACAGCTGGCAGAGTATACACATTATAAAATTGACGTTAATTATTGACACGTTCTTTCTGATGTTTTATTTTTGTTATTTCAACTTTCCAAGTGCAATAAACATTAATTCAGCTCAGAACTGTAATTTCTGTTGAAATATACTTAATTTTTATCGGCGCAGCCTGGTTTGTGCTTGGCCATGTCAAGTGTACAATATACATGTCCGTAAGCAATTGTCTCTCAGCCTACATTTTTACGCGGCCCCCTCAGAGGCCGCGTATATACTATATTCAGAATCTCAGGTTTCCATGTTAAATCGGGTAGGTCGAATTTCCAGTGTTAAATAACATTGGAAGGGCAGGTAGGTCGATCTTGCGCTTTAGTTTCGGAAGAATCACAGACGATGTTCTAAAACTATCGAAGAAAGACAAAATTTACAGCCTAAGTGGAATCGAACCACTAACCTTTCGTTTCCCAGTCCGTTGCTCTACCACCTGAGCTAATCGGACTGACAGTTACAAAATCGCCGAAGACTATCCAACTCACGACACCTAGCAAGGTATGCAGTGCGCCAGTTGAAAATTACAGGTAAAATTGACATGTCTGAGCTTCAATATGGGTTCGTGGCTCCAGTAATACAACCCTTGCCTCACAACATTCATATTTGCCAAAGATATTTTTTATTGGTCATTTAGTGCGGAGTCAAAACGTACAGTATTCACAGTTAACAAACTATTGTCATGGCCTTATGGTGTAGTGATTAACACTCTGGACTCTCAATCCAGTGACCCGACTTCAAAACTCGGTGAGGCTTAATTTTTTAATAATCAATTATGCTATTTAGAATTAGAATGTTTATTTTTTTTAATAATCAATAATGCCATTTAGAATGTTTAAATTAATTCAATTAGTTTAAAATTTTTTATAATTTACCAGTAAAGCTTTGGAGCTACTCAGCAATAAATGTGTTCGGAAATTGGAGTTGAACAATCATTTCTTTACAAATAATGGCCGCGTTTTATATTCCCTCTGGAATATTGACACTCATTCCTCACAATAACAACTTCTCACTCAGCAGAAGAGCTTGTTCCGTTGTTATCTGCAGTCAGGCAAAATTTAAATGCCTGGCTACATACAAACACAGCACACACGAACTACAGGGTCGATTCATCTTGCAGCCGTACGTGCCTTCAGACGGAAAAATTACGAAATAATCACAATACAATCTGATCTGATCTTAAACACTATTGGTGGTGTGATTATATCGCAATTTTGCCGGCTGAACGGACATACGGTTCTAAGTATGAAATCGAGCCTTAGTGTGGATCTCATAAATGTGGTTTACTAAACAACATGGTTTCAAGTATGTTTGTTATCAAAATATTTGCACATATATATATACATATTTATATATATATATATATATATATATATATATATATATATATATATATATATATATATATATATATATATATATATATATATATATATAAAATTTCAATATGATATATGACCTGATTCGTAAGATTTTTATAGATTTTCTTTAAACCATGGTTTCGTAAAACCACCTTTGTGAAAAACTCAAGTTAAAATTGTTTATACTTGTAGCCGTGATTATTTCGTAATTATGCCGACTTAACGGACGTACGGCAGGAAGTATGAATCGACCCTGATAAACAAAGATGAACCAGGCTTTAGCCTCCATAAGCACAAGCATAATCGTTGGCATAATTTCAGAGCGGAACGGACAAATTAAAGCTGTATGCGTCAACTCAACCTAGAAAAAAGGTGCAGCCTAAATTTCCATAAAAATTCTCAGAATTCTGCCAAGACGTCGCTTTTACACACGAAATAAAATGTGGCGGCTGTTATAGCGGCTTTTACACCTGGCTGAGAAAAAATGGTCAAACAAAAGAAACAGCTTCGCCCAGCTAAGCTGGGAAAAAAGTTGGCAAAAAACTCGTCTGTCAGACATTTTTGGCAGGAAAACAGACGTCACTAACTAGCGGGTAGGTTAAATTAAAACTGAAGCATAGTAGGCTTCATTTTAAACCTAATGACGTTACCCTTAGCTAGGTCCGTAGTTGTCCGTGTCCGAGTACGTGTCCGTGTCCGGAAGTATGTCCGTAACATTTGTCCGTGTCCGTGTCCGTAAGCAGCATTGATTCATACTTCTACGGACAGTGCGTATGCGTATAAAATAAAATAACGCCTACACATTCTGCAGTGTACCAAGTGTAATAGAGTGCAAGCTTCAAAAAATCAGTAACAACGTGCTAAGCACACTAAAATGAAGCTGCTGAGCTGAAATTACTAGAAATTTAACATTATTTTACTATGCGCGGAGGAATTTTATATACACGCACCTACACGTGACTTTAAGGGCTATAATCTGATTGGCTAATTTCTTACGGACACGGACAAAAGTTGAACTGAATTCAACTTGACTGCCGGACATCCGGACAGCCCTTACGGACACTCACGGACAAGTTCTTACGGACATCCGGACTACTATGAACCGGGCTTTACGATTGTGATGCCCGCTTCCCACTGCAGGTTTAAGGTTTAAGGTTTATGGTTTAAGGTTTAAGGTTTAAGGTTTAACGTTTCATTCACACTGGCAGTTTAAGGTTTAACGATATTTGAATGTTGTATATTCATTGGCTGGATGCAGAAGCTCCGCCTACACACAGCTCGGAGCTGATTGACAGAATATACAAGCTCCGCCTACAGCTCGTAACTGATTGACTGAATGGAGAAGCTCCGCCTACAGCTCGTAGCTGATTGGCTGAATCCTTAAACCTTAAACCAAAAAGTTGAAATTTTTCAACATCGTTAAACCTTAAACCTTAAACTTTAAACCTTAAACCTTAAACCTATGCAGTGGGAATGTACAATATGCTCACTTCATGTTCTACGTTAAACCTTAAACCTTAAACCTTAAACCTTAAACCTGCAGTGGGAAGCGGGCATGACAATCTGTCGTGCATTTCAACTAGAAAACCCCAAAAACTATACATGAAACAAACTGGAAAAGTTCAATTAAAGATTGTAATAAATTTAACTTCACCTTAAGATAGTCATGAAAGTGGTGTAAGGAGAAATCAAGAAGAAAATGGAGAAAGTAAAAAAACAAAATTTATAAAACAACCTCATTACAGCTCATAAACTCATAAAAAACACCATAAAACACAGAAAATAATGAAATGATACGACGGAAACTTATAAAAGCCTGGTAACAAGATACGACTTCCAATTAATCCACGCACAGGTGAACTTATGAGATAAAAACTGACTCTGTTCCATGGAATAGAAAATTATAGGAAAACATTTCATTCATAAGGCAACGTTAACTGAAAAGCCATTAATAACACAACACTGATTAGAAATTCGCAACTGCACACTTCAAAGTCAAATTTGTAGCTGAAGAATCTTCATTTCCTTAATGCTTAACATAGCTTACTGTATACTATCCAATTAAGCCGAACGTAAACAAGGATTCAATTAAACATACATCAGTCTATTCTACATAAACACGTCGGCTTTTGGGGTAAGCCTGAAATACACTAGGTATATATCTGTATACAGTTTTAAGATTGGCAGGTGAAACCTGTATTCCCTAGTCTGTGTTGTGCTAAAACAAACAAAGGCGGCCCCAGCTTACAGGGAGGTACGACCTATAGAAAAGAGACAGACGCCGAGACAAGCCAAATTGAAAAAACTGGCAGGGACGGCTTCAAAACAAGACTTGGCTTCAAATTGCCAACTTGAACATTTTTGAAGCCATAGTAACTATGCGAAAGAAACTGTTTTCTATTAAGTTGTTTGCAGTATAAATCTGAGTCGAGACTCGAGTATATACGTAAAGATACATATATAATAACAACGTTATATTAGGCATGATCAGATAATGCTAATCATCAGTTTTTGACTGGTGTTTACCGCTAATGTATGAACGGCCTATTTTCTCACGAGCAAAAAAGCAAGCAGAAGACCATGAATAAGCCAAGACATACAAAACAGATTAGAATTCTGTTTATACATACCCTCGCGTCCACACAATACCTTGCGATACCTTTAGAGACCATACATGTAACAGCACCAAAATTTTTGGTACCCCTCCCCCCCCCCCTTGGTGGGACCCCCCCCTCCTCTGCGCCAACTCATGTTTGACCCCCCCTCCTAAAAATGACGCAATTTTTACCTTTTTTGACCAAAAAACACAGATTTTGACGATTTTTGGCAAAAATTTTGGTAAAAATCGCTTAAACTTTACAAAGAATGCCGATTTTTTCAAATTTTGGCCAAAATTTTACTCCCACCGGGACCCTCCCCCCTCTGTTTTGGGGGGGGGGGGGGGTCCTCCCCCCTCCCTCCCGGAGCGATTTGGGGGGGGGGTCTCCCCCCATCCCCGCCTCATCTCCCGGAGCCTCACTCCTCCAAATTGTGTGTATGTTACCTATTTATGCATGCTGGGGACTATTGGAGCAAGCGTTACCAGCGTTGCTATGTACATTGTAAAGCTATCCGTCGATTCTAGTATACGGCATAAATTAGCTGACTGTCTAGTGTCTACCTAGTTGGCCCAGAAATCAAGCAAAAGTTTTATAGTTTTCTGTGGCACACCGCACAGTGTATGTTCCATACTACAAGCATTTATCAATCAGAGTAGATGCTTTTTACCATATATTGATCCACAGTTTTATTTTTGTGGTACACCTACACACTCCTCAAGTCTTAGGACTAAACCGATATCAACCTTAGCCTTGGCTTTGGGGCTGCTGCTCTCAGGTTTGTCTACCCGCTTGGCCACAGCCAAGGTGATGGTTTTCGGATCTGTGATAACATTGACTTTGTCTTTTGCGGCGCCTTCTAGGGTGGTTTGCATCATGGCGAAATAGTGGAATGGACAAGATCAGTAAATCACCAAAATAGGTTGAATTCTATAATTGTTTCTAGCTATAATTAGCTATAATTTTGGTCCTCAATCTTAAAAAAAGAAAGAACAAAACAACACCCTTATTGTTAAGTATGTGATATTTTGAACGCGTTTAAACTGGCTCCAATAAAGTCCTCTCAAAATGCTACATAGTCAGTACAGTCAGAACGTATTTAAAACTCTCTGAACGTGAATTAAACTGCTCTTGAACTTTTTATGTCGTGTTTGTCACTTTTGTTTACCAACACATGAATCTAATCTTGTTTCAGTTACACTGTTAGACTCAACAGAACCGAGATATTCATTACAAACAAGCCATCACATATAATAGCTATAGACTAAGAAAATAAGTAAACAAGACCAAAAACTAGCTAAGAAACAAGAAAATCGGTCACTTCCCTTAAAAGTGATGAACCTTTTGGTATATATGTTCCATGAAATGGTAGAGTTGTATTAGTCACACCACTCTCGCTCGACTAATTGTAGTTCGGGCTATCATTTGTAATTGTAACCAGCTACATATATACTGAGCTCAAATCTGTCTTTTTAACCAAATGCGGCCTATCGCTCTCAAGTTTTTTTGCAAATATATACTCGCCAAAATGTCGAAAAGACGAAAAGTCGAAAAGAAAAAAAGACAAAAAGAATGTTCCGCCATTTTTTCTTGGCATCTATAGGAACATGAGGCGAAAGTTCACAGTATATATATTGAAATCTACATAAGCATACACACAAAATCAAGTTGTGCTTTTTTTAGTTTCCTAAACTTCACTCAACCAAATAAGTTTAGCCATATTTCGAGCTTAAAATGCGTCTAAAATTCACCAGCGAGTAGCTTTGCTTCATTTCTTTTCTAGCAGCCTTTTTGGCCGTTTTTTCGAAACTCTGCAGCACAGCATATTATCTTGTTTCAATCTCCCGCTGGGCCGCATCTGAGAATAGCTGGATGACTGTCCCGCCTATTTCTGTTTGTAAATATTCTGAATGTCTATGTATATCTCTATAGTAACAGTTGGTTGGCTTTGAGTCATCAGGACACGTCACCCAGGGACAACTCCTAAATACGTGGAGTAGTTATTCATTTATTTACTTCGCTTGTTGCTATACATAGTAAACTTTATCACTGACTGCTTTATTAAGGCTGGACTTAGGCTTTTTCTCATTATTATTGCGCAATAGTGAGTGACACGCGTTTCAGTAGTCATATAAGGAAAGTGATACAACTGGGTGGATTTAGTCCACAGGGTCTTCGTCTGACGGCTTAGCTTACATATCTCGGATTTTGTGAAACTTGAGTGGGGGGTTTGAAGGTCACGAACTCTCAAAACCGTAAAAATTTCAATTTTTGCTGAAAAATTTCGTAAGTTTTCGCAAACTTTAACTAATTCTTGCAATTTTTTGCCTTTTTTGCTCATTTTGGAAACGTTTTACAGTCATCTGGATCACATTTAGAACTTTCTGGCACCTTTTTTTCAGCTCCAAGGCGGGTTGGAATTTGGATCGTGCAACTACATGTACTGTATGCAACTGTATGTACGTAAAATTTATAAAATAATACGGTGATCTTTACCACTATTTGTGGCGTCACCATTTCGTATTGTTGTCGGTTACACGAGGATATACGGCTATAAGGTATGTAAGTATGAATCGACCATAAAGGAGATACATATGTACATATGCACATGAGACTTATATAATGTTTGTAAAACCAGTTATGTTTTCCTTTCGCATTCGGTTCCATCGCTGGCAGGGGTGGACGCGGGTCGAAATTTTCGACCCGCGACCCAACCCAACCCACGGCTCGACCCTCGTGGGTAACCCGCGACCCAACCCGCGCCGTAAAACCTGACCCGCGACCCACTTTGACCCACCACTCTTAACCATAACGTACATTATACAGGGGCGTGTAGCCAGGCTTTTGAAAAGGGGGGGTCGTACCTTGTCCTTGCTGACTTATTGAAACTCACTATTGCGGGGTCTGAGCTCAGCCCCCAGAATCCAATTTTTTTACACTTATTGGCGAAGTGGCTTACATGACAAAATGTAAATTTGGTCGTTTATAGTAAATAAACTACATAACTGTTGCGCGGTTCTAGGGGCGACAGCCCCCAGGAAAAATATAGGTTTTTCTATTTTTTTTGACAAATTTGGTCAACTGGAGACGTAATCAAAAAATTTTCCGACAAAAAAGCATATATAAGCTTTCATGAAAGTTAACAACAAGGAATGGCAAGCCATAGAGTTCGCGGGGGTCTGGGGGCGGCAGTACCCAGGAAAAGAAGTTTTAGAATTTTTTAATTTTCTGGCCAAATTTTGTCAATTGGAGACGTATCAGAAATTTTTTTGGCAGGACTATAAAGACCAAGGGGGGACCTTGTCGACAATTTCTTCAGGTTCCAGTTTACGCGGGTCGAAAAAATTTTTTTCGACCCACGCAGCCTGAAGTGGGTACCCGCGGGTCAACCCACGGCTCAAATTTCCCGACCCAACCCAACCCAACCCGCGGGTACCCGCGGGTACCCACGACCCGCGTCCACCCCTGATTTCGCTGGTACATACTATACATAGACCCGGTACCTCTTAATTCCCTAAATGTACATAGAGTCTCTCATACATGTATGATTTTTATTCTTTTGTTATTTTTCTTATCTCTTATAAATGTATATATCTCTTATTTTTTGGTATTTATAAATAATATATTATAAATTATCTAGATTATATAATTTCTGGGGGTGGGGGTGTGTGTTTTTTGTAGGTGTTGTTGTTGTTTATTGTGAATGAGTTGATTTATAATTTTGTTATTTTTTTTATAAGTTTTTTTATATTTTTTAAAGAGTAAGTATAGTTGTTATTTTATTTGTTTTATATGGATTTTTTATTTTCTTTTATAATATTGTTTTTTTTTTATTTGTATGGTTAATATAGCTATATAAATTCTTTATATATCACTTATAAAAGAGTTTTTTTTTTTTTGTTGTTTTTGTTGGTTTAAATATAAGGTATTAATTTTTGTTGTGATGTTTTGTTTTATTATTTTTTTTGTTTTTTTTTGTTTTTTTTTTTGGAAGATTTTTTTGTTGTATGTTATAATGTAGTATTTGTTTTGTATTTTTTTGTTGGTTCTTATTTTATTTAATTTTTTTTTTTTTTTTTTTTTTTTTTTTTTTTACTATTTTATTATAATAAATCTATATTATATCTTATAAAGTATATTATATATATTATGTAATGTTGGTGATGTGTTAGAAAAAAAAGAGATATATATTTTTATTTAATTTAATTTCTTTTTTTTTTTTTTTTCTTTGTTAATGATTTTTTTTAATTTTTTTGTTTTTATGTTTTTTTTCTATTTTTTTTTTTTTTTTTTTTTTATTTTTTTTTTTTTTTTTTTTTTTTTTTTTTTTTATTAATATTTATATTTTTTTTATTTTTTTTTATTTTTTTTTCTTTTATTATTTATTTAATTTTTTTTTTTTTTTTTTTTTTTTTTTTTTTTTTTTTTTTTTTTTTTTTTTTTTTTTTTATATTTATATTAATTTTTTATTTTTTTTTTTTTTCTTTTTTTTTTTTTCTTTTTTTTTTTTTTTTTTTTTTCTTTTTTTTTTTCTTTTCTTTTCTTTTTTGTCGGGGACCCCGAACTGAGGACTCGGGGGGAGGGCCCCCGAAATTTGGGCAAAATTTTTTAAAAATGGCACTTTTTGGCGAAAATTTTGCAAAATTTAGGGTATTTTTGGTCAATTTACGGGGGGGAGGGTCCCCAAAATTTGGCCGGAGAGGCCCCCCCAAAATTTTTACCCCGTTACATGTATGGAGTCTCTAACATACATGTAGTTGGGGGGGATGGGGGGGACGACCCCCCCCCCCAAAATTCGGTCTCGGGAGAGGGAGGGGGGGAAGACCCCCCCCCAAAATTCGGTCTCGGGAGAGGGAGGGGGGGTCCCGCCAGGGAGAAAAAAGGAGGGAGGGTCCCGGTGGGAGTAAAATTTTGGCCAAAATTTGAAAAAATCGGCATTCTTTGTAAAGTTTAAGCGATTTTTACCAAAATTTTTGCCAAAAATCGTCAAAATCTGTGTTTTTTGGTCAAAAAAGGTAAAAATTGCGTCATTTTTAGGAGGGGGGGTCAAACATGAGTTGGCGCAGAGGAGGGGGGGTCCCACCAAGGGGGGGAGGGGTACCAAAAATTTTGGTGCTGTTACATGTATGGTCTCTAAAGGTATCGCAAGGTATTGTGTGGACGCGAGGGTATGTATAAACAGAATTCTAATCTGTTTTGTATGTCTTGGCTTATTCATGGTCTTCTGCTTGCTTTTTTGCTCGTGAGAAAATAGGCCGTTCATACATTAGCGGTAAACACCAGTCAAAAACTGATGATTAGCATTATCTGATCATGCCTAATATAACGTTGTTATTATATATGTATCTTTACGTATATACTCGAGTCTCGACTCAGATTTATACTGCAAACAACTTAATAGAAAACAGTTTCTTTCGCATAGTTACTATGGCTTCAAAAATGTTCAAGTTGGCAATTTGAAGCCAAGTCTTGTTTTGAAGCCGTCCCTGCCAGTTTTTTCAATTTGGCTTGTCTCGGCGTCTGTCTCTTTTCTATAGGTCGTACCTCCCTGTAAGCTGGGGCTGCCTTTGTTTGTTTTAGCACAACACAGACTAGGGAATACAGGTTTCACCTGCCAATCTTAAAACTGTATACAGATATATACCTAGTGTATTTCAGGCTTACCCCAAAAGCCGACGTGTTTATGTAGAATAGACTGATGTATGTTTAATTGAATCCTTGTTTACGTTCGGCTTAATTGGATAGTATACAGTAAGCTATGTTAAGCATTAAGGAAATGAAGATTCTTCAGCTACAAATTTGACTTTGAAGTGTGCAGTTGCGAATTTCTAATCAGTGTTGTGTTATTAATGGCTTTTCAGTTAACGTTGCCTTATGAATGAAATGTTTTCCTATAATTTTCTATTCCATGGAACAGAGTCAGTTTTTATCTCATAAGTTCACCTGTGCGTGGATTAATTGGAAGTCGTATCTTGTTACCAGGCTTTTATAAGTTTCTGCGCGTTCTCCGTCGTATCATTTCATTATTTTCTGTGTTTTATGGTGTTTTTTATGAGTTTATGAGTTTATGAGCTGTAATGAGGTTGTTTTATAAATTTTGTTTTTTACTTTCTCCATTTTCTTCTTGATTTCTCCTTACACCACTTTCATGACTATCTTAAGGTGAAGTTAAATTTATTACAATCTTTAATTGAACTTTTCCAGTTTGTTTCATGTATAGTTTTTGGGGTTTTCTAGTTGAAATGCACGACAGATTGTCACAATCGTAAAGCCCGGTTCATAGTAGTCCGGATGTCCGTAAGAACTTGTCCGTGAGTGTCCGTAAGGGCTGTCCGGATGTCCGGCAGTCAAGTTGAACTCAGTTCAACTTTTGTCCGTGTCCGTAAGGAATTAGCCAATCAGATTATAGCCCTTAAAGTCACGTGTAGGTGCGTGTATATAAAATTCCTCCGCGCATAGTAAAATAATGTTAAATTTCTAGTAATTTCAGCTCAGCAGCTTCATTTTAGTGTGCTTAGCACGTTGTTACTGATTTTTTGAAGCTTGCACTCTATTACACTTGGTACACTGCAGAATGTGTAGGCGTTATTTTATTTTATACGCATACGCACTGTCCGTAGAAGTATGAATCAATGCTGCTTACGGACACGGACACGGACAAATGTTACGGACATACTTCCGGACACAGACACGTACTCGGACACGGACAACTACGGACCTAGCTAAGGGTAACGTCATTAGGTTTAAAATGAAGTCTACTATGCTTCAGTTTTAATTTAACCTACCCGCTAGTTAGTGACGTCTGTTTTCCTGCCAAAAATGTCTGACAGACGAGTTTTTTGCCAACTTTTTTCCCAGCTTAGCTGGGCGAAGCTGTTTCTTTTGTTTGACCATTTTTTCTCAGCCAGGTGTAAAAGCCGCTATAACAGCCGCCACATTTTATTTCGTGTGTAAAAGCGACGTCTTGGCAGAATTCTGAGAATTTTTATGGAAATTTAGGCTGCACCTTTTTTCTAGGTTGAGTTGACGCATACAGCTTTAATTTGTCCGTTCCGCTCTGAAATTATGCCAACGATTATGCTTGTGCTTATGGAGGCTAAAGCCTGGTTCATCTTTGTTTATCAGGGTCGATTCATACTTCCTGCCGTACGTCCGTTAAGTCGGCATAATTACGAAATAATCACGGCTACAAGTATAAACAATTTTAACTTGAGTTTTTCACAAAAGGTGGTTTTACGAAACCATGGTTTAAAGAAAATCTATAAAAATCTTACGAATCAGGTCATATATCATATTGAAATTTTATATATATATATATATATATATATATATATATATATATATATATATATATATATATATATATATATATATATATATATATATATATATATATATATATATATATGTGCAAATATTTTGATAACAAACATACTTGAAACCATGTTGTTTAGTAAACCACATTTATGAGATCCACACTAAGGCTCGATTTCATACCGTATGTCCGTTCAGCCGGCAAAATTGCGATATAATCACACCACCAATAGTGTTTAAGATCAGATTGTATTGTGATTATTTCGTAATTTTTCCGGCTGAAGGCACGTACGGCTGCAAGATGACTCGACCCTGTAGTTCGTGTGTGCTGTGTTTGTATGTAGCCAGGCATTTAAATTTTGCCTGACTGCAGATAACAACGGAACAAGCTCTTCTGCTGAGTGAGAAGTTGTTATTGTGAGGAATGAGTGTCAATATTCCAGAGGGAATATAAAACGCGGCCATTATTTGTAAAGAAATGATTGTTCAACTCCAATTTCCGAACACATTTATTGCTGAGTAGCTCCAAAGCTTTACTGGTAAATTATAAAAAATTTTAAACTAATTGAATTAATTTAAACATTCTAAATGGCATTATTGATTATTAAAAAAAATAAACATTCTAATTCTAAATAGCATAATTGATTATTAAAAAATTAAGCCTCACCGAGTTTTGAAGTCGGGTCACTGGATTGAGAGTCCAGAGTGTTAACCACTACACCATAAGGCCATGACAATAGTTTGTTAACTGTGAATACTGTACGTTTTGACTCCGCACTAAATGACCAATAAAAAATATCTTTGGCAAATATGAATGTTGTGAGGCAAGGGTTGTATTACTGGAGCCACGAACCCATATTGAAGCTCAGACATGTCAATTTTACCTGTAATTTTCAACTGGCGCACTGCATACCTTGCTAGGTGTCGTGAGTTGGATAGTCTTCGGCGATTTTGTAACTGTCAGTCCGATTAGCTCAGGTGGTAGAGCAACGGACTGGGAAACGAAAGGTTAGTGGTTCGATTCCACTTAGGCTGTAAATTTTGTCTTTCTTCGATAGTTTTAGAACATCGTCTGTGATTCTTCCGAAACTAAAGCGCAAGATCGACCTACCTGCCCTTCCAGTGTTATTTAACGCTGGAAATTCGACCTACCCGATTTAACATGGAAACCTGAGATTCTGAATATAGTATACACGCGGCCCCTGAGGGGGCCGCGTAAAAATGTAGGCTGAGAGACAATTGCTTACGGACATGTATATTGTACACTTGACATGGCCAAGCACAAACCAGGCTGCGCCGATAAAAATTAAGTATATATATTTCAACAGAAATTACAGTTCTGAGCTGAATTAATGTTTATTGCACTTTGAAAGTTGAAATAACAAAAATAAAACATCAGAAAGAACGTGTCAATAATTAACGGCAATTTTATAGTGTGTATACTCTGCCAGCTGTGTCATTTAGTTATATATGTATGTACTTGGTTGCATTCCATTAATTAAAATATTTCGGAAGAAACCAAGCTGGCTTTGAGCAAATTAGGCTAAACATGCACGGGGCGAAGGGTATGCATTGGAAGTATGCCAAGATTCACCTGCGAATTTAAACCCAAATTATGCAGATGCTCTCACGTGTTTTACAGACGTACGCTACTATTCGCAGTTTCGCACAGTCAAATGCGAAGTCAAGATCAGACAAGCTCTTCCGTTAAGCGAGTAGTGGTTACATTGAGGCCTGAGTGTCAATATTCCACAGGATAAGAATTGGAATTATTAAACGCGGTCATAATTTTGTATCAGGGTTGGCGCGATAGCGCCCAACCCTAGAATAGGAAAATTTAGCACTATTGCGGATTTTGAGAATTTGAACTTTTTGTAGCTCAAAATATA
>JASANF010020550.1:0-31773 GCA_030248245.1 Trissonchulus sp. WLG1_4 | reverse complement strand
GCGCTGCACAGGTTATGCCGCACACGTCAGCTTGAGTACAAGTACATGTACTCCATAGAAATGTACGCCATAAAAATCATAAAATACGCAGAACCTGAGAAACTAAGGGTGGACTTCACAACGGTGGTTTTACTAAACCATTGGTTTTACCTACGTTTTGCATGATTTCCGCATATTTTCGTTAAGATATATCGCCTGATTTGTTATGAATTTTGTAGATTTTCTTAAATCATGGTTTTAGATCAATTGAAAACTCAGCAGAACAAAGACTTGCTGCGCTGCATAATTTCGAAAAAACTCAAACTCAAATTGCGGACACTTTTGCTAAATACTAACTACATATACGGTACTATTATTCGTCACTTTTCGGCGGCTGTTCGTCACTTTTCGCAAAGCTTCTTCACTTTTCACAAAGAATGAAGCTCGTACGCCGACGAACAGGCAACTTTTCAAGGAACAGGGAAGTTTTAGTTTAAAATAAATTCGCCTTATGCTCAGCCTTGGCCGGAGAATTAGACTTGGGGTCTGTTCACAAATTTGGATTAACTGAATTACATTAAGTGAATTAACTTTAAGAACTCGACACAGAAGCATGAAACCTTTCTCCAATTTGACCCAATTGCTCCCCAGCGTAATTTGCATTACGTGCAAGTTTTTGAAAAACTACCTAAATTTTTTGACGAGTTATTGTAGTTAATTTAGTTAATTTAGTTCCGTTAATCTGAATTGGTGAACAGCCGCTTAAAATTTTTCTGTTAACTGCTGCTGTCATTTGTCTACAGTTAGTCAATTTATTTAGAACTTTGTCGCATAAGCGGAGAAAGTTGGCTTCGCATAAATTCAGTTCAACTTTCGTTTTTTTAAATATTCGTTTCGTTTTTGTTTATTTTAGTTTTAACTGACAAAAAACCGCAACTGTACTTATATTTTACCAAACTTTTCGATATGTCAATCTTTTGTTATTAGCAAGATGACGCATTGCATATCTAGAACAAATGTTTAATTATTTTATTCAATATTTTTTTTCAAGTTTTCTTATTTCAGTTATAAAAAATTGCAGTGGAATTTCGATCAAAAATAATCCCACACTGTTCAAAAGATAGCTTAACAGCTGTGGTGAGTAATCTTTAGCAAATTTTACATGTTGGAAAGTCGACACACAATAAATATGCAAAAGAAAACGAAATAAAGCAAGCACCGGCGCGAATTCGCACAACCAAATGTATGAGTGGGAATCAGCTGCTTAGTAGCTGCTCAGAGCACTAGAAAGGTTTCGCCGCCATATCAGCTTCTCTTGCTCCCTTTTTGTCGATTTTGTGTTTATGTTGGATGATTTTCATGTTGGAAATTTCTATTTGTGTTTTGGACGACGATGTAAAAAATAGAGTAAATAGGAAAACAATAGAAAATCAGAGGAACAAAATAATGGCGCTTATAGAAACTGAGGGTGCTATTTGCGTTGTTTAGGCGCTATTTTGTGCTATTTGCTATTTATTGAAAGTATTAAATTTTATGTTACTCATATAATCCATCAACAAAAAAGAGGAAGAGGGTGTCTTTAGCTAGACACAATAATAGCAAAAACAGCGCTTAGGGGTGGGGGGTTGAATTGTTGTTGGTTTTTGTTGCTAAACAGTGGATACCTGACCGAAGTGCTATAATAGCACAGGGCTACAATAGAGCATCCAAGCTTGTATTTTTTCTGAAAAGCTATTCTAACTTAGTTTAAATATTCAATAGTATTTGATAGGGCATTAGCTAAGCTTCGGTGTGCGCTATTTAGACGCTATTGTTAATAAAGCTGACAGTACTTTCAATTACGTATACGAATCCTCAATAAGCAAGAGAACATTTCATAAATTTCAGGCAAAATCATAGATCATAAATTTCATGAACAACAACAACAATTTACATGAACAACAACAACAACATGAATAGAACCCAAGTAGGGGAAGAAGATCGCCTTACGGTTGTTGAGCTTGTAGTGCTTTTCCTACCCGGCTCATATTAGTCAAAATTGCAGGCGATCACCCAACATGACTTCCCATTCTTCGCAACTATTGTTAAACATCAATCAAACACCAACAGCGTAATAGGAGAGAAAGAGGGCATACCCGATAAAGACAACAAAAGGGGAAAGTAATAGCCGCTGACTTAACCATTCCTTGCTCTCGTGTGGTAATTGGTAATCAACTGGTAAAATTGACAAAGTACATACATAGGTCACGCTCACTTGTTTTAAGCGGTTTAAAACCACCTGCTTCCAGTCAAACGGCTTGAAGCCTGGTTCACACTTGTCCGCTAAGTTTTTTGTTTGTTTCTGTTTCTGTTTAAAGCTTAAATAAACTGTCTAATACTCAAATGCGCAAAAAGAAACGCATGTAAACGAACACGAAATGCGCTATAGCGCTTTTGCCATACACTATATGCGCTATTTGCGCTACACGCGCTATCCAATTTGGTATATGCGCTCTGGCACGTTTTACGCGGCCCCCTCAGGGGCCGCTTATATACTATTTTCAGAATCTCAGGTTTCTATGTTAAATCGGGTAGGTCGAATTTCCAGTGTTAAATAACACTGGGAGGGCAGGTAGGTCGATCTTGCGCTTTAGTTTCGGAAGGATCACAGACGATGTTCTACAACTATCTAAGAAAAAAAAATTTACGGCCTAAGTGGAATCGAACCACTAACCTTTCGTTTCCCAGTCCGTTGCTCTGCCGCCTGAGCTAATCGGACTGACAGTTACGAAATCGCCAAAGACTATCCAACTCACAACACCTAGCAAGGTGTGCAGAGCGCCAGTTGAAAATTACAGGTAAAATTGAGATGTCTGAGCTTCAATATTGATTTGTGGCTCCAGTAATACAACCCTTGCCTCACAACATTCATATTTCGCTAAAGATATTTTTTATTGGTCAGTTAAGTGCAGCATCAAAACGTACATTAATCACAGTTAACATTCTGTTGTCATGGCCTTATGGTGTAGTGGTTAACACTCTTGACTCTCAATCCAGTGACCCGAGTTCAAAACTCGGTAAGGCTTAATTTTTTAATAATCACTTATGCTTTTTATAATTAGAATGTTTAATTTTTTACGCGGCCCCCTCGAGGGCCGCGCATATACTATATTCAGATTTTGATAGTCCTACGTTAATCTGGGTAGGTCGAAATTCTAGTGTTAATTAAAACTAGAAGGATAGGTACCTCGCTGCTCTGCAGACATCATACCGCAGCAGCTCAGTCCTCAATGTAGCAAAACAACTGCAAACAAAAGGTGCAGCTCCGGGGTGGAATCGAATCCGTTAATCGACATTCTGATCGTTAATCAGATGCTCTGTAGTGTACGCACCACTACCAACTGAGCCAACCGGGCTGTTGAACCCTTGAAATTACACGTAGTCTTGAATCACAAGCAATGAACAAGCTGTTACAGCAGCAACAAGGGATGGTTAAAGAGCGTGCATGTTATGTGAACAAGAAAATACTAATTAATTATTAAATGAATTTAAATCAGTGCATATCAGCACTATCTGCTATCCGTTGTCAACACTCATGTTTCTATTTGTGACATTCGTATGTATTTTGTCACCCAAAACCAGTAAGCACACATTAGGTGGTGTTAACTACTTTAACTACTACAGTGGTCTGAGTGGTGTAGTGGTTAGTATTCTTGAGTTTGAATCTGTGGATCAGAGATCAAATCTCACTGACTGGTTTTTTAGAATGTAAATCCATTCTGGCTACGTGACTTTTGCCCAATTTTTTTAAATTTTATTTCAACATTTTAGTATTTAGTTTGAAACGTGTTTCTATTAGTTTAGCAATTTTGAGACTGAAGGTAAACTTTGGGCTACTCAGCAGTAAACGTGAACAGTGCAAAGAACTTGCAATTGTTTTAGCCGAAAATAATGGCCGCCTTTTATATTTCCTGTGGAATATTGACACTCGAAACTCACAAAGTAACCACTTCTCACTCAGCAGAAGAGCTTGTTTAATAATCAATTGACTGTTTAGAATGTTTAATCAATCAGTTTTAAATTTTTTTATATTTTACCAGTAAAGCTTTGGAGCTACTCAGCAATAAATGTGTTCGGAAATTGGAGTTGAGCAATCATTTTATTCACAAATAATGGCCGCGTTTTTTATTTTCTCTGGAATATTGACACTCAATCCTCACAATAACAACTTCACACTTGCAATATTGTTGAAGAACTTGTTCAGTTGAACTTGTTCTAGCTCTATTTGCGATATTTGCGCATAAGCGCTATGGAACGCTATGCGCCATTTGCGGATAGAAGGATATGATTCTGCTTTTTACCGGGCACAATAACAGCGCCAATAGAGGGTGGGGGTGTTTTTTAGCTGGACACAAGAATAGCGCATAGGCATTAGCTACACATATTAGCGGACACACATTAGCGCAAATAGCTCAAATAGCACAAATATCGCTTTGGGTGCGGTGTGGGGTTAAATTCATGTGTTCTGTGCACATGCATATAGTTATTATGCCCGATTAAAAGCACCACCTTGCCCTTCCATCCACAACTGGCGCATAGCCTTCCATAACGCTTATGCGCAAATACCGCAAATAGAACTAGAAAAAGTGCCACAGTGTATATAGCAAATTCAATAGCGCGTGTAGCGCAAATAGCGCATCCCAAAGCTTTGGGTGCGGAGTGGGGTTAAAGTGTGTTTTGTGCACGCTTACACACGACATCTACCCTGTTTGCGCACAATACGCATGACGTGTAAAACAAAATGACTCGGGATGATTTAAACCACCCATCGCTAGATCATTAGCTCTGCCATCTCAGCTATCGTACCAATTTGTGTTTGTCTCATGCTTTGTTAACTATGTAGTTTGTCTCACTTAGTCTTTTTCTGTCAGCAGAAAAGCAGGTTACTACTAAAACTGTAAAAAAACTATAGCTGTTATTAGGGTTCATCAGAACATAAATTCATCGGTAATCTTTGAAATTCTATTACCCCCTTTTATTTAAGTACACTATTCTACAATAACACTTGAGATACTTCAATCTTTTGTTGTCAGCCAAATGACAAATTGCATCTCAATAATAAAAGTTTCAGTATTGTTTTGAACAACCTTATATGTTAAAAACAAATTGTTATTGGAAAAAATTGCAGTATGAATTCATCACAAAACTTCTCACACATTTCGAAAAATAGTTTTCCCAACTGACATTTGTGACTATAAAAACAAGAGAAACGGGATACGGTATTCAGTTTGTCTGTAAATTACATTCCTACACAATAACATAATTGTGAAATCCACTCTCGCATTCTGTTGTTATCAGGGCCCGATTTATCGAAGCAAAATGTTCGCCGTTAAAAATGTAAACGTTAAAAGTTGGGTTGATTGAAACATTTTCGACGACAAACATAACATTGAATTTGCAGGAGAAATGTTCGTTGTTGAAAATGTTTGTCTTTGAAATTTTTATGTTCTAAACGACCAAAGCTCGTCGTTAGATGTTGTTTCTCAAGAGCAAACATGTCAACCGATGTTAGAATGCATAGTAGGGCTAAATACCCTAATCCTATACTTGCGGGCTGAATTCTAAAAGCCCCGTGGTTCGTAGTTTAACAAAAATATTTGTTGTTGAAAAGCTTTGCTTAGCTTAAAATATTCGTTTTAAGGGGGTAGTGTCGCAAAAGCAGTCGATTTTGCGTGACTATAAAACTTTTTCAGTAAAAGATAGGTCATTGTTCTTTATACATTCTAAAAATATGTTTCAAGGCAAATGTTTTTGCCAAGTTTCAGAAAAATTGATGCAGCATACAGTTAGCAGTGAAGTCGCAAAGTCGGAAAAATGACGTTTTGAAAACCTATTCACATTCGATAATTTCGTCACAATTAAACAACTTTCTGTTCAGATTCTTTACACAAAGTAAAAGCACATATACTCTAGTTTATGCACACAAAATTTAGTGATAATTTAGCGAATTTAGCAATAATGATAAATTGTAAAAAATTTAGACACTTATTTTGAAATCAAAAGCGAAACGAACCTTTATTTTTCATTTTTCTTATTTGTGGCAGAAAATTATGCGTCAAAACATTACATGTACTTCACAAGCTGGCCAATCTGATATCTGGCTTGATTTTTTGAACTTTTGTGTGATGTCTGGCTCACAAATGGTGATTGGTTAAAACTATTGGTAGATATTGGTAATCTAGTGTCTGGCAGTATTTATGTGACACCAGTTTCTCAGTGAACGTACAATTTCAAAGCAAAAAGTTCTCATTTAGCAGCCTATGAGCAAAACTGCTTTGGCACCTTAAAACACCAAAGCTTGTCGTTGAAACAGATTCAAAGGACGACCATTTTTCAAACGATAAACTTTCAACGACGACTATTTGTCCTATAACTGAGTGTTATTTTCGTCGTTGCAAATATTTCTGTGTATTTCTGTCAATCCAAAATTTTCAACGACGAACATTTTCAACGACATCATAAATCATCATCATCATCATCTTGCTTCGATAAACAGTCCCAAGTTTCTTCTTCACTAGACAGTTATTATAACAATGGTTCCTAGTGCCCTAATTATATCAAGTTTGGTAGCTTTTGCCGCCTGCGAATTTGACTGCCAAAGGGATTTGAAGAAATGGGAGCTGGATCCAAGTGAAGCTCAAAACGATGGCGATAGCTTTCTCTGGTATGTTTGTTTTTTCACATTAAATAAAGTAAGCACAATTATACTGAAACCAGTTAATGCGTTTGACGTGGGCAAAATTATACCTTAAAAAAAAATCATACCTTAGTTATGTTTGTCACTTGTCAGCAGTTACATATAGTGCATAATGTCACAGCAGACAATATTCAGCAACAATTCTGATAATCTAAATTTATCAATTTCTTGTTAATATTAGTTTATGGTTTTAGTTGTAGTTAAAGTTAATAATATTTGTCGTTACAAATTATCTGTGTCAAATAACAGGAATGCCTCCATGATACCACTAGAAGCAAGGAAAAATCACATAAAGTGCCAGAAAGAGGGAATCGGTTGGTACAACGACTACAACTACTACGCTTGGTACTACAGGGAACTTATGATAGCAGCTCACAGAGCAAAGTTTACGGGCTGCCAAGTCATAGCAGTAGGAGAATTGATGTGTCGCATGCTTGTTATAGAGTTTTATTATGGTTACATTGTCCAAGGCATGATAGCTTCTACTTTGTTTCCCTTGTTGTCCTACATTGGCACACCCATTGGTATAAAGGTTTTGAGCCATCCTGAGTTTCGTTCTGAAAGCAACACCAAATTTCACATCACAATTTTAGTACTTGACTCCTTGGGCATGACTCCTATTTTCATAACGGCAATGCATCACCTGTACTATCGAATGCGGTACCGAACTATGTTTTACAACTTCATCTATTTAATGCAAGACGACATATCTCAGCTTTTCACCACTTGTAGTGTCCTACTTCTAGTAGTTACGTCTTCACTGAGAGTTGTAGCGCTGTTTTCACCAATGTTGTATCGCGAAATTCCTGTAACAAAAGTATTTTACGCTAGTTTGCTTGGATCACTAATTTATTCAACCAGCTTGTTTCTGCCTCCGATTCTTTTTACAAGACATTTTGATGCTAAATTAGCATACCAGCCCCAAATCGATGAATATCGAATGGCAAGCACGGGCTGGTTTTCCTCGAATACATACATCAACCTTATGAAAGTACGAATGGGAACGTTCGGTGTAATCAGTGTTGCGATGTTTTTGACAAATGTGTTTGTTGCTGGAGGCATTTTCTTTTACAAGAAAAATAATAAAGTTTCTAGTGAAGCAGCTCTGCAGAATAAAAAGAACACAATTAAAGCGGCGCTCTTGATAACAAGTATTTGCATGCCGTGGCTATTATTTGCAGGCACTTACTTGATCTACATTTTTTTAAGAGATGTTCGCATTTCAGGTTATACAATTCGTTATCACTCAGATTACTTCTTTAGAGAATTATCCTATAATCAAATCATAGCAGCTTCACATGAAGAACTATTTTTTATTAAAATTAATGTTGCCGTCAAATACTTGTACATGTTCAATCACTCTTGTAATTTCTTTTTATACACTATTTTTCATAAACGTTTTCGAACTATTTTAGTCAATATATTTTTTAATAGAGCTAATAAAACAGACGCACTTAATGTAACCAATAACCAAAACGCAGCAAATACTGTCGAAACAAAGTAATAACTGGAATAATAATAAACCAATGTCCTCACGTTTTATAATTTTCACATCTGTCACTTCTTCAAGTTTAAAAACGAATTTCCCAAAAACAAAGATTTAATGTCAAGTGTGCAGTTATGTTTTTTACATTAACATTTGCATTTACATTTACGCTTACAATTCCATTAACACATTTACATTTCAATTTACATATATTTTTATATTACATTAATGTTTATGCTTACATTTAGAATCACAACAATTAAATTGATGAATGACTTTATGACCGCAATACTGTAATATGTGGTACAAATGTTACAACTGTTTTGATCAGATATACTGTCTAATGCTACAAAAAACTTTTTACTGAACCAACTTTTCTATCAAAATAAACTTTAAATAAAAAGAAATTTTAAATAAATCATTTTTAATCGGAGGAACAAAACTTATCAAAAACGTGCCGTGATAAATTTGTTTTATTTAGCTAAAAACCTGAAATTTTGCGTAAAACAATTAACAATCGGTGTAAGTTACCAACACAATTTATAAGGAAAGTTGTTTACATGAGAGTTGTTACTATGACAGTGACGTTTGTGTTGAATATCATGTTGCTAACATTTTAGTGTATGCTAAATTTTAAAAAATTTAAATTAAATTAAAAATTTACTAAAAAAATTCCGATGTGCAAATTTGACAACTAATAATGTCATTGCCACAGCCCAACAGGTTTTTCATTTCGATTATGTATTCTCGTGCGCTGCTAACGTTAAAGTGCTCCGAAGTGTGATTTACACGTCCGCGTCTGTCAAACCGCACCCGTCACCTATGTTTTACATACATATTAATTGCCTTGCTGGTTTACTTCAGTTAATGTAGTGGCTTTGAAGTTGGTGCCGTTACACAGGCATAACAAAAAAATCAACAAAAAATGCTAATCCAGGAATCGATCCAATAGCCTTCGGTTTAAGAGTACAATATTTAAAACACTACACCAGGCTGCTGTCTAGTATTATAGAGCTAAATGTGTACTAAAATTTGTTCCAAAATGTGCATGTCTGCAACATAGGTTTAGAAATGTTAACGACATCCTTGCCCATGGAACAAATTCTACTGAAGGTATTGCAGTCTGATAAACACATGTGTTTCATACAAGTAAAAGAGAGTAGTGCGTCTATCGTCTATATATTTATTTTTTGAAATGTATGTTTAACACGCTCCTAAACGTATATTGCACTTACGCTTAATTTTTTGCTAATTGCTAGTTTTTTATATATAGTTTGTATGTGTATTGTATGTATTTATGTACATTCTATGTACGTATGTATCTATATCTATTTATTCATGTTTTGTGATATTTAATTACAAATTAAAAATCCAAAAGGCATTATGGTGTTTTTGGAGTGTCTTTGTTTAGTAGAGGAGCCTGATGTGAAAAATCTACTTTTGGGTTTTGTAACTGCAAGTTTCTTTCAGCCAGCCATTTTTCTTCAGGTAAGACATAATTTTTTAACAAAAAAGGAACAGCCGTAGCAAATAGTAGCGTAATGTCTTTACTAATAGGACCATTATTAATTAATAGTAAAGTAAGGTAAATATAGTATGACATTTAGTTACACAACATACGCGGTACAAAGACAAATTATTATTTGGACCTGCCAAAGTGCCTCTATTTACCTCTCTCAATAATATTGAAAGTACTTGCGAATTCCTCTCAAGTAACCTTTATGTGACTTTTTTAGTATGTATGTGTTAAAGCCGTATTCACATTACAGTAAATGTCACTTGGGAGAAATTTGCAAGTACTCTACTACTACATTATTAAGGATGAAAATGGATTTGGCAAAACTTGCTTTAATATTTTACAATGCTGTCAATGCTTCATCAATGCTTTAAAAAATGTTCATTCATTGCAGCGATTGTACTAACATACTAAAGACGTGCAAATCTGCAAATGCAATCACGTAGTTCACGACTTAAGCTAGGCAAGCATACGGGTCTTGATTTGCTACGCAATACGCGTACAGACACCAACACAATTTAAACTGTCACAATTATGAAATTGCGTCAATTTTCCGTCTCCAATTCAGAAGTTATGCAGGCAATGATTCCTTCAACCAACACTTTATTGAAGTCAAATAAAAAAATAAATAAAATACAGTAACTCAGCTCTCACCAAGCTGACTTTGATCAAAACAAATCAATTGTTGTATTTGTAGGGCTACTTCCTACTCGAGGTGGGTTTTTCCGCATTGCACTAGTCAAAATTTTGCCTAAAAAGGCTCCTAATTTTGAAAGGCTGACAGCAGCTTGTTTGCCTAAATTTCTGGCTCACACATTTTCAGCCGATGACGTGTTGTGTGAATAGTTTTTTATTTGCACTTGTTGAGATTATATTTTGTACGTTAAATTTAGCATTCAAATTTGGCACTTAAAATTGTTATTTCAATTATTGAAATAAATCCTAAATTCTACTTTAACGGGGGAGCTAGTCTAAACTTGAAATGACCACGGAGGTATAATTTTTTTTGGTGTGGCTTGGTTTATTATCCACGACAACGACGAAATCGTGGGGTGACACCGGCGCGCTTGAACAAGGTTAGGTACTGAGGCGTCGCGTGTCGTTTCTGATTAAGGCTAGGTGCACTTAAGGGGGTAGTGTCGCGAAAGCAGTCGATTTTGCGGTTCTATAAAACTTTTTCAGTGAAAGATAGGTCATTATTCTTTATATATTCTAAAAATATGTTTCAAGGCAAATAATTTCGTTAAGTTTCAGCAAAATTGATGCAGCATACAGTTAGCAGTGAAGTCGCAAAGTCGGAAAAATGACGTTTTGAAAACCTATTCACATTCGATAATTTCGTCACAATTACAAAACGTTTTGTTTAGATTGTTTTCACAGACTAAAAGCACATATGCTCTAGTTTATGTACACAAAATTTAGTGCAAATTGCTTGAGTGGTTGCGGAGTAATACCTATTTGAACTGTGAAACTGTGCGTAAACTGTGAAGTACTCACAGCAATAATGATAAATTGTAAAAAATATAGAAGCTTATTTTGAAATCTAAAGAAAAACGAACCTTTATTTTTCATTTTTCGTATTTGTGACAAAAAATTGTGCGTCAAAACGTTACATGTACTTCACAAGCTGGCCAATCTGATATCTGGCTTGATTTTTTGAACTTTTATGCCTCTATTGTGTGATGTCTGGCTTACAAATGGTGATTAGTTCAAAATATTGGTAGATATTGGTAGTCTCGTATCTGGTAGTATTTATTTGACATCATATAGCATTTTACTAGTATCTCCGTGAACGTACAATTTCAAGGCAAAAAGCTCTCTTTTTGCAACCTATGAGCAAAACTGCTTTGGCGACACTACCACCTTAAATTAGGTTTATGCTATAAATTTGACTTTTACTTGTTTTCTCCTGTTTAAATATTTGTTGATTTTAATGTTGAATAAAAGTCAAAATTTTAAATAAAATGCTGTCCATTTAAAATGGATTTTGGATTTCGTTTTGGCGGCTAGGTGCCCATGGAGGGCCTTGTAGAGCTGTTGTTGGTGAATCCATGTGTGTGCCCCGGACCTACGTAGGGCAGTGCCTGAGCGATTTATGGTACTTTGCCCCGTTTCTCACCCATTGTATCGCATCACAGTTGGGTTCGGGCGCACGGTCAATTCTGCCCTTCGGCCCTCGCCCATTCGGCCTAAGTTCCAAGAACTCCGTGGTTTGCGGTAGAACACAACAATAACACCTGTCACTGAGCAATGAAAACGCGACAACAGCAACTATTGTTAAAACCCAAATACAACTAACAAAAACTTTAAATATAAGTATTAAGCAATCGGAGCATCTCTGATGACAACTGATTTATGCCATGGCTACCTGCCTGACAAGAAGCCCTCGGAGTTTGTTGAGCTTAACGTCGCAACACCCAAAACTGAGCTACCGGGAAAGCAATGGCCTAAAAAATTAGCGAATATTTAATTCCATTATCTCGCACTAGTAAAGCCAGTTGGCGTGATGTTTCGCAAAATCGTGTTTCTCACAAGGATAATCGATTGAATTTGATTTGTTGTATTCGAAAATTAGAACGTTATTAGCTTTAAAAAACCTTCTATATTTACTGTAAAATTGATGTATAGTTTTGGTAGTTTTGAAGATTTATCAACTTTATTTCTGAGTGTACAACCGTAGCATCATTTTTGAAAAACAGACGTTCATCTAACTAAAACGGCGAATAAGCCGAATATTTTTCTACGCGTTGTATACTCGATCATAAAACAATATAATAATGTTAAAAAAGTTTTGAAAATGTGCAAATATAGATTGACAGCTCAATTATTCAGTGAAAAATGGTGCGTTTATTAAAATACAATAACAATTTTTTTAATTAAGAATGAACAAAAAACTGAATAAGTCGTCGAGAACAAAAGTCGTACTTGAAAGCAAAATTTACATACAAAAAACTTTGTATAAACCTACTTAGCAAAATTTCAAATCATAACTTCACAATGACTGCTCCCGTCAGGTTTATATTTATTTTAATAACTTTGATAGTTTCTGGTACGTCATGCTTAAACGGATTAAAAAGGGATTAGATTAAACCTTAATTGCTTTCATTGGTGGTTACGTTTTCGAAGTTTTTGCATTAATTCCAGAAATACTTGATCGAACATAATCAAATTTGGCACAAACGTTGAAAATGTAGATAACAATATTTGAGCTTAGTTAAAAACTGATTCAAATTCTAAATTCTAATGCCAATATCACAAAATACAAACAACCACTTGACACAATAATCTGCATGTATTTAGTCCCTTATGTATCTATTATATCTGGAACATTTGCTTAGTATATGCCATAGCAGCTAAGAACGTAGCTTTAATAAATCTCTCCAAAAATTGCAAATTTTCTGCAGTCTCGTGAAATACATTTTTTTGCACTTTTGTCCGCCATTTTTACAGCGGTTAAAGGCAGGCTATGCTTAGTCTGATATTAGATGACTCCAGTGGTAACTAAGTTTATAATTTTTAAAAAAATAATTTCTGAGCACTGTGAGTGATTTTATTTGAAGTAATTTTTAACGACTATCCTGCTGGGTTCATAAGAACGCAAGGAAAGCACACTTGACAGTAGCCAAACAAATTTCCCCGATACCTTTTCCGAACTGAGTGAAAAGGCTGATTATGTTTGAGTTGGAGCCATTTAACAAAGCCATGAAAACAACCTCTTATTGACATTTTAGTAAAAAATTAAGGCGAACATTTAGTCACTGTAAAAATCTGCTGAAGCTACCGTTTAATTTAGCATGAGCTGCCAATTTAGCATCTGCTGAACCGTTTAATTTAGCATGAGCTACCAATTTTAAAGCACGTTAACTTAGACTTCTGTAAAAACTGCTTGACTGTTGAAAAAACAAAAAAATGATAAAATTGAACTGATAAGCTTCATTAAAATATGTAGTTGGTGGGCACAGCATTAGTTTTATCGACACTTGAAAAATTGCAATTTTGTAACAATTAAATTGATTAATAATATGCAGAAGACCGCTTGTAAATTATTTAGTAATTGCTACAAAATATAACAATGAAAAAAGCTGCAAAAATTTAACTACCACCCGAAACTAGATGATCTCATAGTAAAGCAGATTTTGCAAAAACTATGTGCTATGATGCTTTCTGTGCTTTGGTGATTTCTGCTATGCGTTTAATTGATTCAAACATATTTGAAAAATATAAATGTGAGTGCAAATAGTTGGAGCAACAACATTTAAACTATACTCGCTGTCATGTGCACAGTTAGCGTACTGATTGGCTTGCCATTTCGAATTGTGTCGGATTACGACCTGGATACGTAGAGACACATAGGGGAGGTGGTAGGGGAGGTATCCATCGACCTGCCTCAGGGGGTTCGACCCTCCCTCCCGCCTCAGAAAAATGGCACCTCCCTCCCCGATCAACCTCCACCTCCCCCACTGAGTGCCGAAAAAGTGTGCCAAAATTAAAGTAAGTTATCAAAAAATTGCAAAAAATTTTCGGCCGCAGCCAAACAAGTGCCCCAAAAATAAGTAAAAAATTGAAAAAGTGCCCAATTTTTGCAGGTTTAGCCGGAAATCAAACCATAACCAGGACCATACCCTCTCTCCGCCAGGGGTCGGGCACCCCCCTCGCCGATTGCTCCCGTACATCTCTGCCTCTGTCCTGTTGCTCAACTTTACAAGCCCTACAATAATGACAATTGTAAGTGCAAAATCTGGTGATTCGTTACGAATTAATCACATAAATTCATTACGACTCACCTGATTTTGCAGTTACAAATTTTACTATTGTAAGACTTGTTGAGCAACAGGCCCATGTGCGTGTTTTTGGCTCGCTGCGGCAGTTTGCTTTTCAAATTGGTCCTTGTGCCTGTTCAGCATGTGTATCTTATGCATTAAAAACAAGTTTTTCCAATTTTATCTGTGTTTTCTTGATAAATTGCGTACTCCAAGTCTTGCTTGGGTCGTTTAGGAGCTAGATGTGTAGTTTAGTGTTGTGAGCTAACCAATACATGATCTTGGGTATTTTTTAGAGGTGATATGCGAAGTTGTTGATTATGCTGTTTGCAAAGAATTTTACGACGAAAAGTTGGCTGAAAAGTGTAGTAAGTTTCTCCAAACAGCGGTAACTTAGCAGTAGCAATTATTGCTATAAATTTCAATTGCGGTTATAGCTGATTTCGAACGTACAGTCTCGGACAAAATTGTTAAGGTCCGCTCGCATTCGCAAATGGATGCTTTTGCGAATGCGAGTGCAAACAGTCAGTTGACCTTTTAACCTTAGGTGACCTTCATCTTTGTTAAGCGTCTAAGTACATACATATATAAGTTGCAGTCAGCAGCACTTGATATTGACAAGCGCGAATTTTAGCGTAATAATAGGCCGCTAAAGTGGCTGGGAAAAATTCGCGAGGCACTCGCAACGCAGATATGTTCCCGGAATTCTGGCCAGGACTGTATTTCTATTCATATAATATATTGTTCTGCCGTTGCTATATCGCGCCGCAGCAATTTTCAGATGCCCAAGCTTCGGCTGAAGAAGCCAGTTTAGAAAGATGAGCTACTCCGAAATTGTGTCTTCTATCTGGTAGAAAGTCAGTTTACCTAATGCTGACATAGTAGTTTTTCAAAAATTAAATTTAGACGTTTTATTAAACGTTAAATTTAACAACTTAGACGGCTTCTAAAAAATTCAACATCACAGCGAAAACATTCAATTTATTTAAAGCTTGTAATTAAGGTTTTAATACATGACTACGCTTATTAATACCAAGAATTAAGCAAAGTTTCAATGATTCTTAGTTTAGATCCTTCATCTATTGGTACATATTGTCCTTCATTTTTCAGCGATAGATAGGGTGGCAAATGTCGAGTCGGAAGAAAATGCACCATCGACAGATTTTCATCGACGTGTGTCGCATATAGATGTGAACAAAAATAAGAAAGTAAAAGTATGTAGCATGGAGTATTGTAGGTGAAGGGGGGTAAATCAGGTGTATATAATGGTCTACAACGGACGGATATATAACTGGATTAGATATATATATATATATATATATTTACATACTTGAGAAATATTGAACATTGAATATTGAAACTTAATATTGTAATGAAGCATTGAACACTGCAATATATAGTCAAAATTTGACAAGTTTTAACTAATTTAGTTTAAATGCTTTTCAGATAAGAACTTTTTGTAATTTTCACGTCTAGGGATATTAGCTTTATGAATCGACTACGCTAAATTTGTGCTTTTTTTAGCACAAGCGCAATTTCGAATCCTGGGACAGGCCCTGGCAAAAAAATCCCGAAACTGGGAATGTCATGGTCTACTATAAATTTCCAGATGAAGCTTTCCGTAAGTTGCACTTTACGTTAAGTCCATTTCTCACGAAGGCAACTTTTAAGATACATTCCTTGACATATCAGATGCAACATCTCATGGCATATCCCATGGCACAAACCATGCAACATCCAATGTGCCCTGAAAAAATTTACGTGTTTTTTGATTTTTCAAGACAACTGGCTGAGTACACTTTTTTCAATTGCGAGCTATTGTAGTTTTTCACGCTGTCTTTCCAAAACAGATATCATAACAAAATGCCTACATTTATGCATGCCAAAATATTTGTTATAAGTATCGCTCTAACGTAACATGTATCTAACTTACTTTTTTGTTTTTTGTAGCTATACAGTATATCAACCACTTTCGCGCAGGTATACACGAAATCGAATCCAAAACATGTCTCAGATTCCACCACCAACGACAACCAAATCAGTTCGCTTTCGAAGTGATACATCCAAGGTAAAAATTAATCCGTCCCTATATCGGTAAAATTATTGCTAGTGAAATAGTTACCATAGTAAACTATAAATAGAACTATAGCTACCGAAAATTGCCTTTTTCAAAGTTTGTGTCATAAATAACTAATAAAAGATTGTAATCTTTGTATATTTTGGTACAACCATTTATGGGTACGATGAGACTTAGGCTGAGTTTTTACCTAGGCACAGACGTTCCTGAAGTGGTACAATTAGCCTGAAATTAATCCGTCAAAACTGGTATTGCAGTTTTGCCTAGGCCAAACTGCTATCGGCTCTATAATTATCTAAATTTACGGTAATTAGGCTTACTTTCGGTCTCTTGCTGTTATGCCTAGATGTTATTCGAAACTTAAATAAACTGCGATCGGCACTATATTCCTCTATTTAATTGGTAATTAACCTGACAATAGCGAAGACTGTCATCTCTTGCTCTTTTCAAACTGTTTGAATTATTAATTCATTACTGGGCCCCGTTTCATAAAAGATCAGTTGCGATTCATTAGTAACACTGATATAAGCTAGAAAATAAGTTATAACTTTGCGTTAACTTGATGCTTCTGTTGGAAATTTTTACGACGTATTGCCACTATGTTAGATATTGTGTGTGTAAACTTTTGTTACGTTTGCTTGATGCAGACAAAATGTCTAGCTACATAAGTCAAAGTCATTCATTAGTTCCAAATATTAGTAAATATTAGTGGTTCCAAAAAAATCACTAATATTTGCAACTAATGATTGACTTCAAGCTAGCTATAGTTTTCACTGGATAACTTGACTTTTGTGAGATTTGAACCACACGTGGTGTAACATATTGGCTGCCTGTCATGAAAATTTGTAGCAGAAATATTGTGTAATGGGCCAAGTTATACTTGATTATCTATGCTGCACCAGTGTTACTAATGAATCGCGATTCATTGTTTATGAAACCGGGCCCTGTTCGAACTCCGGAAGGACACTAGAATGTATTTGGATTTTGTAAAGTGTGTGATCAGATTATCTTTTGTACCTGCTATGTCAGAGTTGTGACAGTGCACATTTTCAGGTTTGCCTTATTTGCCCCTAGAATATGCCTCAGACTTAGGTCTTCGGGCTTAGGCATTTTCATTTTGTACTCTGATCACCCACTTTAAGATACGCATGAATTTATATCCAATTATTGCATTCTACGTATTTACGTTTGCGCAAAGCTCTTGAATACTTTCGCTCAGTTTGTCGATTGTTGATTTGAGATCAGTCCATCTTGATTGGCTGAAATAAGAATTGAAACTTTATAAAGCATATTGACAACAAAAAAGTTTTAAAGACAAATCATGGTTATGCACAAAAGTATATGCTCTATCTGAAAATAATAATATAATTGATAAAACGGGACTCTATTTTATAAAATGAGACGGTCTGGTTTTGGAGAGGCAAATATTTTGGGTCTTATGAGACCGAACGAAGTGCTTCAAAGGCCAAAGTAGAAACGAACGTTTACTTAAATATGTGCAAGTGAAAATTACACTGAATTACTGAAAACAATCAAATCTTATTTTCAGGAATGCTAACACATTATGCGGCGCGGTGAACTTTGGCATTCAGGTGTGGCCTTTTAAAACGACAATAGGTTCTATGAAATTTAAAATTGCAAAAAAATGCTTGTCTGATCCGCGCACGTATATCCATGAGCTGCTCCACACTGTGATTTTCCAGCACGAACAGAGCAGACCGGATCGAAACTGCTTCCTGCAATTTTGTCACCAAAACGTGCAACACCAAGGTAACTTAACTGTCATCCACTATCAAATTGGTTGAGATTAATTGGTGCCTTCGTTTGATGTAGTTTGTTATTATTTTACTTTTGCTGTCTTTTTTATTTTACTATTCTTTAGATTTCAACAACTTTCCAAATCTAGCAAGTTACGTTATTCGAAAGCAGATCTCGTAACTGAGGCTGAGAAAAACTGCTCCAAAAGAGTATTATAAAAAGTTTAAATTTTTAAAAAAAAATAACAAAATGTAATACATGATATTACATGATAATACAAAATCCTACATACTAGTTTAAAAAGTTTTACTTTTGTACACTAAGAAAAATATCACAGGGTAAGGTTCATGTTTATACTGTAGTGGTGGATCTGGATCAGATCGCCGGATCGGACCGGATCGACCGATCCGGGAGTCGGATCGGATAGGATCGGATCGCTGAAGTTGCCGGATCGGATCGTCGGATCGGATCGGCTTTAAAATTTCGGATCGCGATCCGGATCGGTAGTATAAATTTTGAGTCTCGACCACAAAATTTCGTAATTTGACAAAATTTTGCGTAATTTCAAAAACATTATTTTTTGTTAATTTTTCGTAACTTTGAACCATCAATCAAACGCACAAGTATTATCACAAGTACTACCAATCAAATTATCATAATATCGGCTTTCGGCTATCGGCTATCGGCTGAAGCGTACAGTTTATGCATACATATGTAAGTGGAGGGAAGCTTTCTTATCATTGAAGTTGCGTGAAGACACGTACTAAATGTGTGATGTGAAATGTTTAAAAATATATCTTAATCTTCGCCTACAAAAACAATACCGCAAAATAGTTTATGTTAACAGAGTTGGGCATTGTTCGTTACAGGCAGAAACGATGCGGATCAAAATTTCGACCCGCGACCCAACTTAACCCGCGGTGTGACACTTGTGGGTGGGTAATAAGCCACGATCCAACCACGACCAACTTTGACCCACCATTTTAATATATCGTACCTGATGATCGATCGTTTTTAGCTGAAACCCCTGCACAACTTGCACAGTGTACGTACAGCTGTCCACTGTTCACATTGCTACCATCTACTTTAACCGAATGGTACTGAACGCTACCCAAATTTATGTACCTAGATTGGATTGAAGACGTGAAAACTTTTTCAGAATTCACCGGTTTGACAAAATGCAGGGACCCGCGCAGCCTGAAGTGGGTACCCAAGGGTTGACCCACGGCTCAAATTTTCCGATCCAATCCAACCCCTTGGGTATCCACGACCTGTGGTAGTGACACAAAATTTTCAAGACATTTCCATTTTCCAAATAATCAAAATTTTTGGTCGTGAAATTGTCTATTGCAAAAATGCCATCTTATCATCTGTCTACAAACTCAGGAATATACTCATTATATATACATAACAAAATTATATATACTTAACAAAATACAAGAGAATAGAAAATATATACTTAACAAAATTTCTACAAAAAATGAAATTTTTTAGCTTTCATCAAGGTTACGCAATTTTGAATCGGATCGGATCGCCAATCAAGCATCCGGATCGGATCGGCATCAAAATTTCGGACCAATCCGATCCGATCCACATCACTATACTGTGTTAAATTGTGTAAATTCAAAATTAATGCTTACATAGCAAGACCAAATATTGAACACATTTAAATTGCTCGACTTTGCAGTTTAAAATGACTTTTTATAGTAGTTTTAACATTTTTTTAGTCACGTGGGTTTGTGTAAATAATTATGCCTAATAATTTCAGTGTACCCGTTTAAAATTATGTCAAAATAAATGTATATAAATAAATAATCTTTCATTTATATTCATTCATTTAAACAAACTTTCAAATCAAACAATCGTCAATACTTCGCCATGTGATTTCAACCCCTCTTAACCGAAATGTATCGATTGAAATTCTGCGTAACATTTGATTCAATATTCTTATTCTTATGCAAAAATTCGGTACATTCTGTGCTGCGTCACAACGCGTCCGTTGTTGTAAAATTTGTCGGATTTGGCTGAGTATTTGCTGAGCTACAGCGAATAAAACGGACCAACGTTTTTAATGGAAAAATCAAAAATTGAAAAATCTGTAATTTTTGACAGGTACATGCTATAGTCATATTGTATACATCGTTAAACGAAGAATATTATGGGCTATCGAATGATTTAATAAATCGCATAATAAATTAGGTTTCCAATAATTGGCGAAAAAATAATTTTATTTGAATTAAAATTTATAACTTTAAGTTTTTTAAAATATTTAAATTTCATAAAAATCCCCATGAAAAATGCTTTCGAATATATAATATATACATAATATAATATATACATTATATATACATATACATCTTGGGGTTACCTCAAACGACTAAGTTAAGTTGCTATGAAGCAATGAAGTTTGATACATACATTCAATTTTTGGTTAGACAACTGTTGGTAACTGGCAATTTTACAAGCAAAACATGAAAAATGCCCAAATTCGCGAAATTTGACTACTTTAACAGTGTCAGCTGACAAGCTTGTTACAGATTTAAGCTAAATATTGTGCATGAGGGTAGTTTTAATCAAGTTCTTTAACGTACAAAAGACAGCTGGTACTAAATGCGTTGATCAAATCAAAAGTTATACCTAGCTATAAAAACTTTCGCAAACGTAACTACCACCTTAATTCTGGAGTCAAAATATTATACTGTATTTTGACTCCGGAAGCAGGTTACTGCGACTCCGTTTTGAACTCACGGTATGTAGCAAAAATTTGGTCGGTAGGCCCGGTATAGGGCTAATAGTATTTTATTAATAATTGGTTTGAATATAGTTCCAACATATATAGTATCGGTATCCAACATATCGGTTGAATATAGTTTGAATATATTATATAGTTCCTTCATATAGTGAACTTGTTATAAAACTTTAACAATATCGATCAGCACTACTAGAACAGATGTATTTCAAGTCGTCACACTGTACAAAAGTGTTTTATAGTACAAAGACGGACTATATATATTGTTATTATATATATATTATTATTATACGGTTGTTTTAGAAGCGCTATTTATAAGCGGTTTTTTGCATTTCACAGACAAAGAAATAGATCGTAAGCAGATGTATTTGTGTTATTAACAATTTTGACAGTTTGTCTAAAATACGCTGTGAAATATCTCAAATTTGGCATTTTTTCAAGTTTTTGCGTTATGTTTCATTTTGGAAAGAATATGCTTGATGATGTTTAATTCCAATTTAGTCTAAATTTACTTGTACAGTACCAAGCGGAATTATCTACCTATGACGCTGGAGTCAGCATCACTGACTGCAGTTTGGAGTCAGTGACTGCAGTCATCTGTTGACGTCACAGGTTCATAAAATTGGACTGGCTGTTGAATTTCATTAACTGACTCCGGAGTCAGCACCAGTGACTCCGGAATCAGAGTCACCTGACTCATTCCTAGATAAAGTACGTACGTTTGCCAGCAAATTGTCTTAGCTCAAGCTGCGGTGTATGTATATTATGCAAATTCAATTTTACCTAGCAGACTACTCACCTATGAGGCTATGACCTTTGGCTGATATTCCTTTGACTTCGGTAATTAGTTTAATATAATTGTAACACAACTTACTGTAAAAATCAGTAATATTGTCCACTGTTCATTATGTAAATAATAAAAACTATAGCACCATCAACGCTCCGCAATAACGCTGCTGTAGATACACATATAATTCCGAATTCATTACCACTCGGTTGAAAAAACAGCTTTTTTTACAAAATTTTTGAGCATTTTAATAAGTAAACCACCAGCAAAGCAAGGTAGCGAGACAGCCTAGTAACTTTATACCACCTTTGTAGTAGTAACATCATGTATGTACATGTAGTATTTTAGCTATCCATATGTGTAAATTTAGATAAATATTACATGCAAACTGTAAATTACATATTGATACTGGGAACTTTCTGTTTACTATAATATTGCTTGATTAAAAAATTTATCAAATAAATACATACATAGCGTATCCACAGATAAATCGTACTATTTTTATATGGTCCCCCTGTAATATAAAGCAAGATAGTTTTTGCAAACACGCTAAATTTTCACTCAGCTGACAAACAACATTATTTCAAACTTTTTATTGGTTTTTTTACTCTGATGGACATTTTCAGCAGTCTTAGTCTTAGACCCAAGGCGTATTGTCGCAAAAACAATTAGTTAGTTTGGTAACAAAATTAAGACTATTCGCTGGCAAACGTACGTACTTTAGCTAGGAATGACTCAGGTGACTTCGATTCCGGAGTCACTGACGTTGACTCCGGAGTCAGTTAATGAAAGTCAATCTGCCAGTCCAATTTTATGAACCTGTGACGTCAACAGATGACTGCAATCACTGACTCCAAACTGCAGTTAGTGACGCTGACTCCAGCGTCATAGGTAGATAATTCCGCTGGGTACTGTAGGTGTCTCAATACATGCAGTTTCATTTGGATAAGTCATCACGTTGCTTCAGTGTTTTAAATCTAAGGTTCAAAATAGAACTTTTTAAAACTAAAACAGAATTTTCGTAAAACTTCATGGTTTGAGAAAACAAAAACTACAATGCCTATCAATAATTGAAAAAAAGGAATCTAAGACATTTTAATTTTCTTTATTTTGGTTAAATATTATAAATATAGACTGCACGCATAATCAGCAAATTGACACTTTCGAGTACATGACGATTTTTTTAGTGTAATGAACTTGTATGCGTTGTCAGGGCAACCACGGCAATAAATTTCATCACCATAGTCTAAAGTAACCTACTGTCTTCCAATATGACCGCTAATACATTCAATTTACCGTACAGAAGTTACGTAACACGAATATATAGCATCACGTCTTTTCGAGAGTTTTTAGTCAAAAATAGGGGTAATATATTTCTGAGCTCATAACCCTGATTATATAACAGTCGGTAACATAAGCTTTACCTAATACAACACTGCAATGCTAATAGGTCTAGTTCTGTGCAGAATATCGGTCATATTAGCATATTTGAGGAAACAAACATCTTAAAATTTACATCACATCATTTTAAAGTGAAAAAAGGAGTTATATTCAGAAAGTGTCAATTTCCTGAAAACAGTTGCAGTTAAAAATGTGTTTTAACGTTCCAAAGTGATCTCAAGTAAAAATATCTAGATACCATTTTTTAAAAAATTAGCGAAAAACAATACTGTTTTTGAGAAACAGTTGTTTAAAAATCAGTATATATTGTAAAAACGCCAAAAAATGCCAAGAAATGCCAAGAACACTACTTTTTTTTAATAACTATAGTGTAACTAAATATGAAAAGCCTATAACTTTTCCATATGTTGGCCTTAAAGTGCCTCTTACGTGTGCCAAATTGGCTAATGTGGAAGAGTAATATATTGAATAATATATAAGTAATAATATATTGACAGCATTACAAAGACAATTTGCACGAAACTGCAGCTCGGTGGAAAAGAGGTTTAGTAACTACCAGTACAGAAATGTTATTTCGCTTATTACTTTCTTATTTTTTCTGGTTTTAAATGTTTTGGTGAAACACAATTAAGCACAATTTTGCAAAAATCATTATTTTTTTGTTTTTGTTTTTGTTGTTGTGTAGCATTGAATCACACAGTAAAAACATTAATTTTGTGTCTTGTTACATTTCCACTGCCGGATTTAATCTTTGTCATATGTAGCACATCGTTAATTTGTTAAAATAAGTTCTATTTATCGTTCTGCCACAATGACATCTTGTTTTAGACCAGCATGAATCTTGCGGAGATTGCGAAACTTACGGTCTTCCTTTTGATTACTACAGGTTGGGCGTTATTGTTCTTAGTAATGTTGTAATACGATGACAAAAATGAAGAACAAAACTATAAAATTACAGCTACCCAATTATTTCAGGAAAATTAAAAGCAAAGAAAAAGGAAAAAATTTTGAACGAAAGAAAAAGCAAATGAAAGAAAAATCAAAGAAAATGAAAGAAAATTTCAACTTGGAGTTGACTAGCTGTCAGATCATTACATTAATGTAAAATTAATGGGTAGCTAATTGGCTTAGGCGTTTATTGTTACTTCGCAAGCTTGACTTCGCACATAAATGTAGTCCTACCTACACATGCGTACTAGCTTCATATTGTTAAACATATATACAGACATCTTTTATGTAGCTGTTATTACGAGTCCACTTGAGTTTTGGCAAAAGTGTGATAATTGACCCGACTGACATCAATCAAATTTTCATTATTCAAAACCGCAAGAAAATGAAATGCAAGAAAAATCAAACAAAAATGAAAGAAATTTCAAAAAAAACGAAAAAGAATTGTCCTAAAATAATTGGGTAGCTGTATATGAAGTCCATAATCTTCAAGATTATATGATACTACCGTTATTTCAATATTGGAATTTCATTTTTAATAAAATATAATAATATAAATAGTAACCCTGAAATATTTTCAATTTAATATTAATAATAATATTCTTTTCAATTTATTTTTAATTTATTATTAATATAATTGTGATTCCTGAATTATTTATAATTTAATATTAATACAAGACTAGTGCGTCTAGTTTAGACTAGGTTGACTAGATGCACAGCATGAAGTGATTTTATATTGATAAAAACTTATCGATGTGAATTTTTGTGAAGCGACTTCGTCTTATGCAATTATCTTATGAAAAGGTTTTTCATAAGATAATTGCATATCGATATAGATAAAGACTTGATGTACTACTAGCATCGTACTCACAAGTACAATGTTTACATTGAGCAAGGACACGTGTACTTGCTCAATGTAAACATTGAACTTGTGAGTACAATGCTAGTAGTGCATCAAACCTTTTTCAAAGTAATTGTAATGGACTGATATTGTCTTTAAAGCGTCGATAACGCGTAAAACAAACGTTAATTGTAAACATTTTAAAAAATAAAAAGCCGTGCAATGGCAAAATTCTATTGTGCATCTAGTGGTGCAAAAATCAAGTTTCTACCATTTGCCGTTAAAAGGGCTGATCGTTATTATGTTTTTAATGAAAATAAGGAGAGTATAATATATTTAATGAATAAAGTTTCCGAAATATTTTTAATTTAATATTAATAGGAATTTTCTCGGACTTTTAATATTAATATTAATAGTATTTTAATAGTATTGTAATATTTCGTATAAATAGGTTCCTTTATATAGTGAACTTCTTGAAAAACTTTACAATATCGATCAGCACTACGAGAACAGATGTATTTTGTGTCGCCACTAGTGACGTAGATTCACTCGGATCGGATCGGTCTTGATTTGTATCCGATCCGGATGCCTTTTTGGCGATCCATTCCGATCCAAACCCGGATCGGCAGATCCTATCCGATGCGCCAATCCTATCCGATTGAAATTGAATAACCAGAACTCTAACGAAAGCTACAAAATCTAAAGTTTCTTAAAAGTGTTGTGCCTATTTTATTATAATAATAAGTATATAATAGTTGTAAGAAACAAATTGATTAAGTTTGTAGATGATACAGCAATGGGAGCTAGTTGGACACTCTCACGACCAAAAATTTTTATATACTGTACTGGGAAAATAATGTCTTCAAAATGTTGGCTCACTACTGCAACTGCCTTTTCAGGGACTAAAAGAGGGTGAGGGCTTCATAGTAATGGCATACAATTTTGAGAAAAGGAGGTGCCTGTTTGGTCAAAAAAACCAAATTGCGGGTTAAATTACATATTACTGATTGTGACTGAACCAAAAGACAAACTGAATTTCCAAAAAAATTATTATAATTTAATTTACAAAACGCTAAGCAGAGTATCAGCTTTTTAGGTCAGGCTATAGTGTAAGGCTTCACTTGGGAGAAACCCCTTTCCTCCCTTATTCATACTCCACTTATCTTCCATACTTTTCATAATATGAATTTACGCTCAACCTATTTTAACGTTATACTCGTGCTCGCTCTCTTGTGTGCGTGTTCGCTCAGTCTGATGTAACATGTTGTAGCCTGTGGATAAACTAGTCAGTGTGGGATCACATTAACTGTGTCAGTGTAGTCATTAACTGTCACTACCACCCGTACCACCGGGAGGCCTTTTCAGGCTGTAGCAGGCGGGATTATTCTGTGTGCTGCGCCTACTGCGCCTAGCCCCGTAGAGTAGGTAAGCCGTAAGCCCCATTTCCCGTCGGTGTCCGGCAACCCCGGCCCGTGCGGAAGACCCCGCTCATCATACCTGGAAGCCCGCTGGCGGTATGGTTAAGGCTAAGGGCGAGGGAACGACTCTCCCCTGAAGCTGAGACCTACCGTTCCCGCTTGGGCCATTAGTAGGAGCGGCAACGAGTCGCCTTACAATAGGATGCCTTTGGTCATCTGACATGCACAATTACGTGCACTTGGACTGGCTGGTTGGACAAAAGGTGGATGTCTGAAAGCAGGGGTGGACTCAAATCGTTGGTATCGACGGGCTGGGTTGGGTTAAATCGGAAAATTTGAGTCACTTCCGGCTGCGCGGGTCGCTACATTTTTTCAAACCCGCGAATTCTTAATCTTTCCACATCCACATCGGATTCGAATCTTACAGAAATTTGTATATTCCGTAATTTTACCATTGGACATTCGGTTAAAGTAGCAGTGTAAACATAAACAGTGCACCGGGAATACAGTGCACCAGTTAGAAAATATTCGATCATCAGGTACGCTATCCTAAAAGGGGGTCAAAGTGTAAAATGTAAATTCATCCAAATCCAGAGTGTCATTTCGGCCTTGCCTACCGGACTGTTATGCCGGCAAATTTGGTTGATCGGTAGACTGTGACCGTCCGGTTTTTGACCGACCGGCCGGCGACTGTCGTTTAAAATTTCCGGCCGGTCGCAATCACTATAAATAACTACTCAAACTCCCAAGTTCAAACTTACGCCTGCCTGAATACATACAAATCTTGGATTCTAATTTGACCTGTTTAGAGTTTTGAGTAGGTGTAGGACCCTTAAAAAGATTCTCTGAGCGGCTATAAGGAGATTTAGCGGAGTCATGAACAAAAATGGACCTCAAGTTCATGTTCAGGGACTCAATTTTTATTATATACAACTATTTTGGTTTAGACAGATTCATTTTTTTGCTCAACTGTTTTTGTCGGTTTAATCCTGTAATGCTCAGCCTTTTTCTCTCTAGGCAGCCGGAATCTGACACCTGGCTTGTTGGCAGGGCTCGAACTATGTAAATATGTGCGGCGCAAAGATATCGCAAAATTGTTATTCGAGAGGGGATCTGTTGGTAGAAAGGGACATTTCACAAACAGAAACATGGGTTTTAATTGCTGTTTGCAAGTTAATTTATATTGTATATTTTGTTTCAACAATGAGATTTGTTGAACACAGCGGCATCTAATATAAAATTGGAGCTCTAAAAATTATATATGCGGCGGGCCGGCGAGGGTCCAGACTTCAGAAGCCAGCATATTTGGAAACTTACCGACCATACATTTACAAAAATTGTCATTTCTAAGCAAATAAAGTTTTGTTTTTGAGTTTTAGGCCTAATTTGGTCAAATGGAAACTAACCGGGCCATTAAAACCAAAGGGGGACCCTTGTGTACAATTCAAGTAGTGCGGAGTTAACCTCCTTATTCCCAACCAATCCACTTGCACTTATATCCTGTTTGCGTGTGTGCAAATCGACACGCTTTCTCCGCTGTATTAAAATTCATATTAAAAGTATATTAAAATTCATTTTACTATTAATATAAATACAGCTTGTTAATTTTTGCACAAGTATATGCCATATATGTCCAATGCTATATCTTAGCCTCGCTATATTAAAAACAATATTAAAAGTACAGTGCATTTTAATATTAATATAAGGTTTTTATTTTTAATAAACAATTGATATAAATAGAGCTCTCAAATTCCTTTTAATTTAATATTAATATAAATGTACGTAGTGTATATTATTACCCGTCCGTTTTCTTTTTATGTACTGGGAGTGATGTGGGATGCTAGAGGAATGTCTTCCCATGTTAAAAGGACTGAAACAGGGAAAGAAGCTATATAAAACGTTAGTGTTAGTAAAGCGTGCAAAATTAGTGTTAACTTATACTATCGATTAGAGTGCATTGCGACTTCTGCCATACCTAGCCCAAACACTGGCGGCTCATCAGTGGAGCAGTGTTGGGATAGTGATTTATTAAGGGGTAGTTTTCTAAATAAAAACAAAATAGAAAAATATTAGGTTTTCGATATTTAAGAGGGGAAAAAGGGGATAAAATTGGTTTCGCCGCCGGTCGCCTCAGACTGAGTGATGTTAGTTCCATGTCATGCATAGATCAGAACAAATTTTTCCAAACACTAATTCCATTACGTGAGTTTACGTACTTGCAGACATTCTTGTTAGCGGTAATAAAAAAAGTTCGTCTCAATCCACGAAACGAATAGCCCTTATCTTTAAGTATATAAATCAGAGATTTAGTGTGTTGTAAAAAGGTTTGTGAGTTGCTACATAAGTTAGAGAAGCGTATAATTTCATTACTAAAGACATTGTAGCAGCACATGCTGGAAATATTACTCTTAATCTCAGGATAGTAAATGGCTTTAAAATGAAAGTTTTTCCGTTTATCGAATAAGTCCGTTTCGAATTTATTATTTTTAATATTAATATTTATATCCAGCACATCTGCTACATATGGTGTAGAGTTAACAAGATTAAGTTCTAGACTACGAGGGTATATATCCTTATATAAAGTATGAAAGATACCATTATCATTGAGAACCGTAATATCGTCGATGTATCTGTATACATGCTGTAATGCGTTAAGTATATTGCGTTGTTTTTTAGACATTACTTTTTTAATGTATTTGAACTCGTACCAAAACAAGACAATGTTAGCTAGTGCTGGTCCACAACTGGTTCCCATCGGGATGCCAACTTTTTGTCTAAATACTTTGTTGCCAAGGCAGAAGTATGTATTGTCTATAAGCCATTTAACTAGTTCATAAAATTCATCTTGGTCAACTGTGTTGCATTCATTTTTTGTTGTAAAGCATGCTTTGTACGAATTCAGTGTTAATCTTCTACTAAGGGTACCAAATGCAATCTTAATTACTCCTTTTATTGCTTCCATTATCTCAGTTTGTTGTAAGTTGGTATACAGCTGTGTAAAGTCAAATGTGTATATACTACGTGCAGAGTTAGAATCTGACAAACCTTTTAGTTTATCCAGGATTGTTTTGTTGCTGTCTATTATCCAATAAGGATTGCACCCTCCGTTACATTTACTCATAGTGTGGCAATAACTTTTCATGCGTTGTAATATTGTCTTAAGTGCGTTACCAATTCTAATGGAAGCTGGTTTATTCGTTGCATGCTGGCTTGCGATTATAGTTCTGAATTTAACTGGATGTTTGTGAAATTTAGGAATCAGCATTGCGTAGGGTAATTGATGTTTGTCTGGTGCAACGTTGATGTGAAACTGTGTTCTATCATCTATCAGTCTTGTGATAATATCGTCGATGTTGCTATTGACTACCTCATATGTATTATTAGTACCACTATTGTCCAGTTCGAACTCCTTCAGGAGTTGTTCCAAGTAGAATTTCTTACATATGAAGGCATAGTTTTGGGTTGCTTTATCTACCGTAGTAATTACATATTTTGATTGTAGTCTTTTTAATTCACGGGTGGAGTACTTTGGTGTTTCGAACTTGATGGAATCTGTGTGTTTTTGTTTTTTGGTGATATCATTAATAAGAATATTCATAAACGTGTCGATCCAATCCTTGTATAAATGCATGAGATCTGGTTTTCTGCGTGAAATGTAATTGAGAAGGCTTTTATACGTTTCATGTTTGATTGCATCCCAATTAATTGCTTTAGGTAGTCGAAATTTGGTGCCCTTACTTAGGATTGTTTTCAAATGTGTGTCTTGTATTAGATCTAAGTTGCCAGTAATAATATGTTTGTGATGTGAATCAGCTAAGGGGTTAGATGAGCAATCACAATCTGTAATCGTTTCGTCAATTTTGCAATTTTGAATAAATTGTTTGTAGTTGAAAGCTCTCAGAGAGAAGGGTGGATCGTAGCTGAAAATAGGTAATGGACACATAAACTTGTCGTGGTCTTCAGGCCAGCGCATTTTCATATCCGGATGATGAAAATAGCTAGAGATATTTAGGAAATCAAAACCCGGGTTATCATAGTATATAACCATTTTGGGTCGTCGTTTTTTGGTTATACGAACTTTATTCGGTTTTGTCAGTTTGAACGTTAAGAGGTCTCTAATTATTTCATCACCCGTGCACGTAGTTCGGTTTAGCATATGTTCCCATAGATTTTTTGAATGTTTTTTATTTAGTCTCAGAATTTCATTGACAATTCTTTTTCTGTAAACGACTGGGTCATTATGTTCCAGTTGATGGATTTTTGAGATGAATAAGTTTTCATTAAATTCTTCAGTGATGTTGTTTTTGCTGCGTGCCTTGCTGCGTTTATTACCACTTTTAGTTCTCTTATTAAAATTATAAAATACTGCGTTGTTGTAGCGTTCACCCTTCAGGATATCATTGAGTCCATAAGGATATTTGGTTTTTAGTTCTCTAATCCAAAATGCTTCTCGTTCTAATCTTACGTCTCGGTCAAATTGTTGGTCATTAGTTGTAGGAATTCGTTCCAATACTTGTACAGTGAAGTCATTGCAACATCTATGTCTGAAGTGTTCCAATATGTGAATGCATCCGGAGTATTTAGGATTATCAATTGATCTACGATGTTGCCCAATCCTGCTTCTTAGGGTCTGTGATGTTTCTCCCACATATCCAATGTTACAGTGCTTACATTTAATCAGATAAATAACATTTCTAGACGCACAATTAAGAGCTACGTTAGGGTTACTATCGATAAGTGTGTATTCTACGCTATTGTAAATACCTTCAATACGTGAACCTTCTCGTATTAGTACACATAATTTGCATCTAGTGTTCTTGCATTTAACGAGACCCTTCTCAAAACTACCGACTGTCGAAGAAGGGATAGCCGAGGTCGAATCCAGATGAGCACTGTTGGGCCTTGTATTCTGCTCCCCTGATACGGAGACCCTGGAGCCATGGTTCCTTTGGCGACTTTGCATGATCCTGACAGGTGTGTGTATTTACCCAATACACTAGGGTCCAGACGAACTAAGGTAAAGCCGATGTCCAAGTGGGGTGATGTGGTGGGACAGACGGTAGGTAAAGAGATGGATCTAATCCTTAATAGTAATAAGTGGAAAATCAAAACGTATGTAGTGCTATGTAGGTCGATCATAGAAGGATCACGATCTAGAAGTGCTAAATAGTGTTATAAACTATATTAAATCTATTCATAAACAATAAAGAAGGCGCAAACAGAGTAAAAATTGTTAGGACTCAAAGAAAGAAGAATTTCATGTTAAACGTTTATTGGTAGTTATTAATACCAAAATAAATGTAACCCAGATTCAGCT
>JASANF010020549.1:0-15390 GCA_030248245.1 Trissonchulus sp. WLG1_4 | reverse complement strand
CTCTGTTCCGCTTGGTTTGTGTTTCAGTCGTTCTAAAAAAACTGCTTTGTATAATGTAATAATTTTTTGCATAAGCAATGCTGGAGGGAAGACTATAATTTAGCGACTGACTTGTGTCCTTGTGTGCGTAAGGACATGCATTACCCTGGTAAAATTAATGTTAGTCTTAGCTCAGCCATAACTATTATACATGAAACGGGGTAAAATTTTTTGGGGGGCTTCTCCGGTCACATTTGGGGGACGCTTCACCCCTTAATAACCAACATTACCCTAATTTATGCAAAATTTTTTAAAAATTTCTGAAAATTGGTTTTTTACCAAATTTTGTCGAAATCTTCGCGACCACCCCCCCCCGATCCCCGAATGGCACTGACTTCCTGTTCCTTGCTGTCCCACTTGAGCACCGAGGCCATGATTTCTACAATGCGCGGCAGAGACTCTTCGGCAGCGTAGGTGTTCAGAAAGCCTAGACGCACTCGGCGACCGATCACATCCACTGCTGTGCACGCGTACTCCTTCATGGCATACAGTACCTAAAATATGAGCTAGAGAGCCTATAGTATGGACTACAGTGAATTCAACCTACAACATGATCTACAGAGCTTACAGTATGGACACAGTGGAGTCAACCAGTAATAATATGGTCTACACAGCTTAAAAATATAGACTACAGTGCCCTACTAGTCACACTTATGCTAGTTTATAAACAAAATAACATACAGGACATACATGGTCTACAGAGCTTAAGGACCTACAACATGGTCTACAAGCTTACAGTATGCACTACAGTGGACTTGACCAGCAATAATAATATATACAATACAGAACCTATAGTATGGAGTACACTGGCCTTGGCCTGCAACCTATGCTACTTTCTCTACAGGCTAAAACATGGCACAGAGAAACTACAGTGGCATACCATTTCACCTGCCACATGGTATACACAACTTACAGTATTATGGACTACAGTAGCCTACCATCCCATTTCATCTGTAGCATGGTAGTATAACCTACAGTATGCACTACACTGGCCTACATAGTAATAAAACCGCACCAAAATGCTTGGTCTTTTCGTTTACGGGTTTTCCCACCTGGCACCTAGCTTATCCTTAAAAAAAGGTCACCTCAGCCTCGAGGAAGGGAAAGTCTGGATGCAATCGTTTGCCCACAATGGGCCATCGCTTGCCCGTAAGGCTTGCCAGTTTGGCCACAGAGGTCGCCCGGTCGCCATAGTGCTGTGCCAGATGCTGAGCCACCTGGAACAACCATTACAGAAAGGGTCAAAGGTCAAATTCACGGCCCCTCATCGCTCTGCTTAGATAAAACAGATTGTCGGGATGCATATTAAGCAAATTTTCCAGGTTTGTACCAAATTTGAGTACCTACTTTAAAAATACCACAGTGCAAACACCCCCCAACGTGTTTTTCCACCTCCGTGACCATTTCCCCAAGCGTCTACCAATAAATTTTAGACCACCCCGCTCCAAAACTGACGAATATTTACCGTTTTTCCGGCCAAAATACACTTACTAAACAGAAAGTAGTTGAAAATTTGGCACAGGCACACACCAGAAAAAAACCATCTCTCCTCTTTTGCACCCCTCCTTTCCCCGGGCCCCAAATTTGACCTGCATATTCTGTGGCCAGTCTGACAAAACAATAATTGCACCACTTGAGAAAACGATAATAAGTGATTTCGTTACAAAATAAGATTAGATGTTGACTATCAAGAGTACAGCAAGTAAGTCATCATGCCACTAAACTAAGCAAGTAGCGCATCTATTTTTTGTTTAGACTTATAAAAGTGGATTTCACAAAGGTGGTTTTACTAAACCATGGCTTTACGTACGTGTTCATATGATTTGCACATAATTTCATTACGAAATATCGCCTGATTCTCTGAAACCCACTCATAGTGTTTCTCCCATAATAACCTGAACTTCCAGTCCAAAGTCTTGCACCAGCCTGATGTAGAGCAGGGGGGACCAGTTGTGGCCTCCTTCCAGTCTCAGTCCGGCCGTGACGCAGGGACGACTTGGCTGCAGGGACGCCGTCTGGACGACCTGGTCCACTGCCTCCTCGGCCATGTGGCGATACGTGGTCCACTTGCCGCCCGCGATCGTCACCAGACCTGTAATATATAGAATAATAGTGTGCGTTCTTTTTCTTTTATTGAACTTATCTTGAAATGAGCGTCAGGGTTGTCTTTTACTATTATTGAACTTAGTCATCTGTTCTTTTCAATGCTAAATAATAATAATAGGCGCACGCCATGGAGCATGAACGGGCGAACACGCACACTGCCTGCTGTATTGTGGTGAAAAATGCAGCAGGCAGTGTGGAGTAGATATTCTAATTATAGAATGCGCCCACTCGTGCGCCCTCGCGTGAATAGCCTTTTTTTTAAAACGTGTGTTTTTGTGGATGAAATCTTTTTCATTCTCTATTCTTGCTTTTTAAACAACAACAGATGCTTCTAAACTTAAAAGTTAAACCTACTCTACCTGTTTTTTAACAAAAATTTTTTGTTCTCTTTTCTTTCTTTATCTTATTGAAAATGAAAGAAACCATCATAATGAAGTGTGTTACTGTTATTCCTATAGCGAAATAAGCTAAAGGCCAACTCACACGAGGGCGCATTTTGCTCCAAGGCGTACGCCATCGCGCATTGCATGGCGTACACCATGGCGCACGCCATGGCGCATGAGCAGGCGCACGAACGGGCGCATGAGCGGGCGCACGAACGGGCGCATGAGCGGGCGCACGAACGGGCGCATGAGCGGGCGCACGAACGGGCGCATGAGCGGGCGCACACGCACACTTGTGCTGCACACACATACTGCACTGTGTGAAATAATGCAGCAGGCAGTGTGAAAATAGAATGCTCGCGCTCATGCGCCCTCTCATGCGCCCCCTTATGCGCCACGGCGTACGCCATGCAATGCGCCCTCGTGTGAATAGGCCTTAAGGCTTGGAATCAGCCGCCGCTCTTGATATACCGAAATAATTATGGTACATCTCAATTAATGGCAGCTTTTAAAATAAGAGAAGCACATCGTAATGAAAGTTTTTTCATAAAAAATCACGAAGGGGTCTACGATGCATAACTTGCCAAATGCCAACTCAATAATAAAATTTACAAAAATCGCTATCTATAGTATGGGTACAAACCAGGGCAAAAAAGTTAACCTTCAACGTAAACTAAAAAAGACAGGGTTTAAACTCTAACTTTAACTTAAATAAAAATACCCTTACCTTAACTTTAATTAAAGTTACTTTACAAAAAGTTATCTAAAACTAATTGGTTATGGGCTCAGTTAACTTGCATTACCGCCTGAGTCTTACTTTAACTCCAACTTGAATGAGAATGGCTCAAATTTTTTGCCCTAGTACAAACTGATCTCAAGACAATCACAGCAACCTGTCTCTCCTAATGCTACCTGATTGGCTGACTTCAATGATGTGATTGCGCGCTAAGGCTGCCGTATTGGCTTGGTTGGGGTCGCGGACCAAGGGACGCAGGCCAGCCCAGGCCGAGAGCACATCACCGCGACGCACTGAAACAGGATTATCCGGATTAAGATTACTAGTCTTATGGGGATTAGTAGTATCAAGAGTACATAATAGTTGCATCAACTCTGATACACGAATAGCGAGACTGAAACGCTATTATGTGCTTTTGGTAGTATATCAGTGAGACTGAAACACTATTATGTGCTTTTGGTAGTATATCAGTGAGACTGAAACACTATTATGTGCTTTTGGTAGTATATCAGTATAATTCATACTTCGCTCTTCGCTGTGCCATTCGCTCAGAGGGAGAATTAATAAAAAAACTACCTAATAAAACAACAGCATCAAACACCATTAAGCAAACAAAAACATATTGAGACAGATTTTTTATAAGAATGAGAATCACTTATCATACTCTTGTTATATTACTAAAATAGTACACACGACAACTCTTCCAAAAGAATGAGGATCACTATTACCAAGAGTACATAATAGCGTCTCACTCTATATAGAAGAAGAGTGAGACACTCTCCAGCCTGCCTGTGTTCTAGCACAGGCAGATGCGCTGGTCGTTTTCAGGCTACATGTTGACATTCTGTGCAACATGTGACTGGCCAATCAGAAGCGAGCTCTTATTCTCTGATTGGCAGACGCCTGTGCACGTGCTCCAATCATAAAACGGGATAGGGATAAAGGTTAATAACTCATTATTCATTCATAGTCTGCATGTAAAAACATTAAAAAAGGTTTGCAAATACCTTTGGGGATATTTTGGCAAACTTTCAGCGAAATTGATTGAGAAACTTTTGAGATATAAACTTTTCTCAATTTCTTAAAAGTTTATCAATCAATTTCGCTGAAAGTTTGCCAAAATATCCACCAAAGATATTTGCTAACCTTTTTTAATGTTTTTGCAAGCCGACTATGACTGAATAATGAGTTAATAACCTTTTTCCCTATCCCGTTTTATGATTGGAGCACGTGCACAGGCGTCTGCCAATCAGAGAATAGCAACTCGCTTCTGATTGGCCTGGTACATGTTGCACAGAATGTCAACATGTAGCCTGGAAACGACCAGCGCATCTGCCTTTGCTAGAACACAGGCAGGCTGAAGAGTGTCTCACTCTTCTTCTATATAGAGTGAGACGCTATTATGTACTCTTGCTATTACTGAATACTCTTGATACAACTCCTCTACCAGAATGAGCCACTATTAAAATTATGTACTCTTGTTAGGTATATTATTACCAGTGATTTCATCGCTGAGATAATGCCTGACTTCCTCCAGAATGAACTGGACCTCCTTCTCCGTCGGACTTGGAGAATGCGTCACCTCCGTCTGACTGTCCGTCGTGCCTGAAACTCACTCACTTCAGCAGATTAAAACTGGATTAAGTGGGTTGTTGAATTAAAGCGGATTAAAAATGGTTCAAGTGAAATAAACTGGATTAAGTGGATTAACAGTAAAATAAAGCGGATTAAAACTGGATTAGGAGCATTAAAACTGGATTATGGGAATTAAAACTGAATTAAGCGGATTAAAATGGTATCAAAGCGGATAAAAACTGGATTAGGAGGATTAAAACTGGATTACGAGAAAACTGGATCAATTAAAGCGCATTAAAACTGGATTAGGAGGATTACAACAAGACTAGGAGCATCAAAACTGGATTAGGCGGACTCAAAAAGAATAAAGCGGATTTAAACTGGATTAGGAGGATTACAACTGGATTAGGAAGAATAAAACTGGATTAGGCAGATTAAAAATGGATTAAGAGTATTTAATTTGGAACACAGCTGATCAAATGTCCGCGTACGGCTACTATATATCTGCTGATTTGTTAATGAAATTAGTTAAAATCTAATCCGTTAAGCCAATTATTATAATAAAGCCATTAGAAGATAATCAATCCTTCATCGCATTTAACGATTTTCATATAGCTGACAAATGTTAAAATGCACAAATTTGCACAAAATGACAAAATGCTAAAACAATAAGCCAAAGCCACTGTTAAATTTCGCTACATATAAACAAAAGCTAAAATGTTAGAGCGCACTGATATTCAAAATTGGTCATACTTGTATGTTAGTTCAGCCAGCGAAATACTTTTTTTTAAATCAAGCCACCGCCTACACGACTTGCATAGATTAAGGGTTATAGATTAATTCATAATTTTGCCGGCTGACCAGACATACGGCTATAAGTATGCATCAACCCTTAACCCAAACTATATATACCTAACCGACTGACCACAAATCGTATCAATAATACAGTATTTGCACTACTGTATTACTATAAAGTATCCTAATCTCGACCTTTCATTATGGTCATAACCCTACAATAATTAATTGGCATTTGGCACGAACCAGCAATAGTAGCATTTTGCCAAGGCAGGAAGAAAATGACACGACCGTCTTTCGTGGCAGGATCTAGGAGACCAGTAGACACAGGGCTAAAATATTACATTCCGTAATTATTTTTAATTCGACTTATGTGGTTTCCTTATAATAAACGTTATTTTCTGTTTCCATCTAAGAATTATTTAAAATTTTTTCAACACTGTCAAACATTCTAGACCATTTTCAACAAGTGGAACATCCCACGAATAAATTTGTTATTCTGTAAATTTGCTTGGCCTGTGCTCATTTATGCTAAAGTTTGACCAAAAATTGCTGGACCTAGAGACAAAAAACACGCGATTTCGTTACGAAAAGAATGAATTGCAGGCATCAAGAGTACAGCTAGCACATATGTTGTAGTTTATGCACACAAAATTTAGTGCAGATTACTGTAGCGGCTGTGGAGTAATACTAGTTTGAACTGTGAAGGTGTACTTTAACTGTAAAATAGTAACAGCAATAATGATAAATTGTGGAAAATCTAGACGCTTACTTTCAAATCAGAAGAAAAACGAACCTTCAATTTTCTTTTTTCTTATTTGTCGCAAAAAATTGTGCGTCCACACATGATGTGTACTTCACAAGCTGGCCAATCTGATATCTGGCTTGATTTTTCGAACTTTTATGTTCCTATTGTGTGATGTCTGGCTTACTAATGACGATTGGTCCAAGATATTTGTCAATATTGATAGTGTGATGGCTGGCAGTAATTATTTGATAACATACAGCGTTGGACTAGCTTCTCATTGCATGTACTACTTCAAAACAAAAAGTTCTATTTTCACAGCCTATGAGCAAAACTGCTTTCGCGACACTACCCCCTTAACACATTTAGGTACACCGCCAAAATTCGGTAATTTAGGTAAATTTCATTACAATGCAGATTTTTTTAAATTTTAGCCGAAATTTTTCTGTCGGTAGATCACGATAGCTAGCAATATTGCTGCAGCGCAACGGTACTGTAAAGCCACAATCTAATTTTGACGAACGAAAAATTAAAATGACGACAGAAGTTTAAAACTGACGCCAGAATGATGAAATCCTATTTTGAAAAAACTCTGATGGAGACGCATCGAAAATTAGCAGACGAAAATGAAAACTAAAGAGTGATCGTCATAATTAGACAGTGTAGTAGACAAGTAAATGCAGAATAAGATACACTCGTGCACACATGCAATGGCTTTGATGAAAGATAATAGCGAGAAATGGCAAGCCACAATGCTGTAGGGGTCTGGGAACGTCTGTCCCCAGGAAACAATTGGAGAATTTTTCATTTTTAGGCCAAATTTGGTCAACTGGTGACGTATCAGAAATTTAAGACCTAAAAACCGAAGGGGGGACCTTTTGGAGCGGTGACCAGAATTTGATCAAATTTTCAATTTTGGTAAGAAAAAATTCAAAATCGTGAGCATTTGCCCAGTATGTTGCCCGAAAAAACCTGCTTCTATTGAAAATTTGAAAAAATAGGAGAAAATAGGAATTTTTCTCAAAAAATAGGAAAAAATAGGAGGGGGTCGAAAAAATAGGAAAAAATAGGAAAAATAGGAGCCGCAACACCCCTGCCAGTACAGAGCTACTGCTACAGACAACCCGCACATATTATGTTTCTGCTAACACGCCGAAAACTAAACTTAGGTCAGATATTTATGCAAAAGGCTGCACAAACTACTTGCTTACGGACAAATGGACACCCTTACGGACAATTAGTATAAACCAGGCTCTACACACCATCAGACCTTCTGCGTATCTCAGAGACAACCAACTGCCATCAGTGCTCTACCTGTAATAGTCAGGCAGCACAATGTGCACCCCCTGCGAGGGCACGCAGATGGTTTGCACGTCTTGGTTGTCCATTTTGCGAATGGAGTCTGTGAAGGGGCCCGTGGCATTCACCACGCCCTTGGCCCGAACCGTCCATTCTTTGCCTGAAAACCACAAAAACCACACGTCTAGGAAAAATTCACTTTTTTATGTCAATTATCTGAACAAATGAAAATGACTTGAAAAAATATTGAAGATGCTACGACTTGAGCTAGAGTTTGTTTAGCCGACAAAATTACACCAGACAGCTGCATGATATTCTGGCAATTTTGCCGGCTGACTGAAGTGTAAATCGACCCTTAGCACTACTAATGTCAATTAGTCAAACTCAATCTCTCGTCTCTTCGTTACACCAGTGCGAGTCGATTCATACTTACAGCCGTATGTCCGCTCAGCCAACAAAATCACCAAAAACTAAATAATCACGCCACCAATAGTGTAGAACATCAGATTGTAGCGTGGTCAGCGGACCGATTAGGTCTACAGATGTATATAAAAGGCTGTCTTCCTGACCTGTGAGCTGATCCTTGACCTTTGCCCCCCTGACCCGTTCCTGTCCGCTGACGGGATCAGTCTCCTTGATGAGCGAGGTCACGCCCACGTGATTCACACACTTGGCCCCCTGGCGGATGGCCGTCACGGCGATCGCTAGATTCATGCGCGCGTCATCCTGCTGGCCTAAAAATAGAAATAAACAAAAAACAAATACATAAAAATATAAAAAATAAATAAAAAAAGGATATTATAGTTTCATTAGTTTTAAAAACATATAGATACAACATAAGGGGGGAGGAGGGAGAATCAATTCTCCTAGAGAAGCGAAAATCCCCCTTGGACTTCGTCAACGCCCTTGTGACCTCGTAGTCGAGTGGTTAAAGAGTTGGACTGTTGATCTGAACGTTGGCAGTTCGAAACTCAGCCACTAGGTTCACGAAATCTCCTAGAGCAAGAGACTAAGGTCACATTCGCTCCTGCCAACCCAGCAGTTCATCCAGCAGGTATATACCACATCTATGTGGGAAGGTAACAGTAGCTTCGTGTAGGGTATCTGCCATGATAGGCAGGGGTGGACGCGGGTCGTGGGTACCCGCGGGTACCCGCGGGTTGGGTTGGGTCAGAAAATTTTAGCCGTGGGTTGACCCGCGGGTACCCACTTCAGGCTGCGCGGGTCGAAAACATTTTTTCTGACCAGCGGAAACTGGAACCTGAAGAAATTGTCGACAAGGGTCCCCCTTTGGTTTTTATAGCCCGGCCAAAAAAATTTCGGATACGTCTCCAATTGACAAAATTTGGTCTAAAATTTTAAAAAATCTAATATTTTTTTCTGGGGGCTACCGCCCCCAGACTCCTGCACACTCTGTGGCTTACTATTCCTTGTTATTAACTTTCATGAAAGCCTATATATGCATGTCTACTAGAGTACATTATGCTGTATTTACTTGTGTAATATACTGTCTGATATGAAGTTCCCACCTTTTGTTTTTATTTCACCTGTCGGAAAATTCTTTGATTACGTCTCCAGTTTACCAAATTTGTCTGAAAATTCAAAAAACCTCAATTTTTTCTGATTTTTTCAATTTTTTCCCCTAGACCCCCGCAACAGTTAGCTTATTTAATTTAAATGACCCAGTTTACATTTTGTTATGTAAGCCACTTCGCCAATAAGTGTAAAAATAATTGGATTCTGGGGGCTCAGGCGCTCAGACCCCGCAATAGTGAGTTTAAACAAGTGAGCAAAAAAGTGGACAAGGTGCGACCCCCCTTTTCAAAATCCTGGCTACACGCTTGTGTATAATGTACGTTATGGTCATAGAGTGGTGGGTCAAAGTGGGTCGCGGGTCGGGTTTTACGGCGCGCGTTGGGTCGCGGGTTACCCACGAGTGTCGAGCCGCGGGTTGGGTTGGGTCGCGGGTCGAAAATTTCGACCCGCGTCCACCCCTGATGATAGGCTACCCCCCCCCTCCACGGATGTAATCGCTTTGGAGGCGATACTCGTGCCGCTCCAGGGCCAATAAACGGAGATGAACACTGCGCCCCCGGGGCTGAATCAGCAAGGACGCTATGTCCAGGGATTACCTCTACCCATAACAATCTTAACCCTTCTAACGGCCAAAAAAGTGCTAAAAAATAGCCCAGCGTTCGGCTGTAGACGATGTCATAGACCACCCACCCCCCCCCCCTTGGATTTGCACACACCCCTTCGTCGATAGCTCCCGTGCTTCTCTATAAGACCTATTGTTTTTGCGCATTTGCGTGCAACCCTGGTTTAGGTATTATCCATCCCCTTGTCTTGGTTTCGGCTGCCATAACTAGCCTAGCCACCCCAGTTGACAGTTTGGCCACGCGGTCAGTTACAGTTTTTAAACGGAAGCGTTAGCACGACAATAAAAGACCAGCAACGTCAATTTTTTTTGGTATCTTAAAGTGGGTGATCACAGAAGAAAAAGAAGATGCCTAAGCACTAAGCGAACGAATTAAGCCTAATCTAAGGGCAAATAAGGCAAACCTAATGTGCAACCGTCACAAGTCACAACAGACTGTCATACAACAACTACAAAAGATCTTCTGATCACCCACTTTAAGAACTCCTATTTTGTACATAAACAGAATAATTTTGGTTTGCAGCACGTAAGTATAATACATTTAACATTGACGCAACGTAGACTATGACTGTAAACTCCAGAAAACACTGAGTTTGCGTGTCTATCCCTCAATGCTCAGAACTCAGGGAAAGGTAACCGAATTTGGGCAGAAAGCCCACTTTCTTCGAAAATTTAGAACTCCTTACATGTATATACGTATATAACGTATATATACAGCAGCAGCTTAGCAAATCGCTGCAGCACTAAAAAAACCAGAAAACTAAAACATTTTTAGAACGCCTATAATGTCGGCAACCGTATACATCCCCTTCGGTTTGTGATTGGACAACTGTTCCAATCTTCTGTCAACCACTGAACTTTCACTTTTGGACACATTTCTGCAACCGGAATCAGGGGTGGACGCGGGTCGTGGGTACCCGCGGGTTGGGGTGGGTTGGGTCGGAAAATTTGAGCCGTGGGTCGACCCGCGGGTACCCACTTCAGGCTGCGCGGGTCGAAAAAATGTTTTCCGACCAGCGAAACTGGAACCTGAAGAAATTGTCGACAAGGGTCCCCCCTGGGTTTTTATAGTCCTGCCGAAAAAAATTCTGATAATTTCCAATTGACAAAGTTGGCCTAAAAATTAATAAATTCTAAAAAAAATTTCCTGGAGGCTGCCACCCCCAGACCCCTGTTTGGCATACCATTCCTTGTTGTTAACATTCATGAAAGCTTATATATGCTTATGTAATATACTGTCTGATATGAAATTTCCATCTTTTGTTTTTGATTTACCTGTCGGAAAAATTTTTTGATTTTGTCTCCAGTTCGCCAAATTTGTCCAAAAAAATAGAAAAAAAACTCCATTTTTTCTGGGGGCTGCCGCCCCTAGACCCCCGCAACAGTTAGTTTACATATTTACTTTAAACGACCAAATTTACATTTTGTCATGTAAGCCACTTCGCCAATAAGTGTAAAAATAATTGGATTCTGGGGGCTGAGCTAAGACCCAGCAATAGTGAGTTTAAATAAGTCCGCAAGGACAAGGTACGACCCCCCCCCTTTTCAAAATCCTGGCTACACGCCCCTGTAAAATGTACGTTATGGTTATAGAGTGATGGGTCAAAGTGGGTCGCGGGTCGGGTTTTACGGCGCGGGTTGGGTCGCGGGTTACCCACGAGTGTCGAGCCGTGGGTTGGGTTGGGTCGCGGGTTACCCACGAGAGCCGTGGGTTGGGTTGGGTCGCGGGTCAAAAATTTCGACCCACGTCCACCCCTGACCGGAATCATTAGAAAATCTTGAATTTCGCCTGCTGAGCGGACATACGGCTGTAAGTATGAATCAAACCTGCCTATTAGAAACGTGGTTGACGACCCCCCTCCTCCCCCCTGACTTAAAAACCCTTAGGATGATTTCAATAGTTAAAAATTATTCACAATAATGGGCAACAGCCATGCAGTCGCAAAATTATCTATCTTTATCGTTTTATGACTTATATATCTTATATATAAGTAATATATATCATATATAATATATGTATATACAATATACATAATATATATCTTATACTTATATAATATATATATATATATATATATATATATATATATATATATATATATATATATATATATATATATATATATATATATCGAAGCCCTTGTAAACCCTTGAATTTTCAGCAACCAATCTTTAAGTAAAAAATGAGGACAAGCTCCCGCTAAACCTCAAGCATAAGCCCCGCAGATCGCTGTATAAAAGCCTAAAGCCGTAATTACACGAAGCAATTTTCACGCAATGAGCATGCGTTTGAGTTGAGCAGCTAGTTGAGTGTAATTTTCACGCAACTACCAATTAAAATACACTATTTTGAACGCCCGCTCAAACTTGAAGGCTCGGATTTGCCTATTTTTTAATGAACTATAAATTTTTTAATTTTTAGGTCGACGTCGGTCAGTTGGCGCGTATCGGATAATTTTTCCGCCCCGGACCATAAAAACCAAAAGAGAACTCTTGTGTGAAATTTCAATCGGAAAAATTTCGGGGGGAGAAGGAAATTCGCCCCATTCCCCCTGGCTACGCCCTTGTAGGTGCGTTTGCGTTAGTAAAAAACAAAAGGGGCATTGGAATGTATGTATTTGTTGTTCTACCGAATTGTGTTCTCAGCTACACATGTGACTACCAGCCGAAATTTGATTGGTAGTTGCGTGAAAATTGCTTGTGGCAGTCGCGCAGAGATCGACTGCTAATATTTAGTTGCGTGAAAATTGCTTCCAAATTTGCTTGTTTACACGAAGCAATTTTCACGCAACTGAAGTTGCTTGAAAATTGCGTGAAAAAAATTGCGTGGAAATTGCGTGAAAATTGCGTCGTGTAAACCCGGCTTAAGCCAGTAAGCCACTTTCATGAGATGATAATGATTGACAGAAAAACAATAAAAAAATGAAAAAACCAAGAAAAACAATTAACTGAACCAAATTATACATACTATTCTTTCCTGGTCATATAAATGCACCAAATAATAAAAAATCAAAGTAAAAATAAATTAATCATAAAAACTTAAAAAAACAGCTCCAAATCAACAAGCATATCTCTTTATTTGCTCTCATTCAAACTTTACGCAACCAATTATCCATTCATTTCTTTTTCAAATGTCCAATATCCTTTTTCAAGTCCTTAAAAGCCGGTCTATCCTTTGGGTCCTCCAGCCAGCAGCTGGCCATGAGTTTGGCAACCTCGGGGGGCATCCCGGTCGGCGGTTCCATGCGCTCTCCTTGGGCAACCTTATCGGCAACCTCTTGGTTGCTTAGGCCGGGGTAGGGCGTCAGGCCTTCGGAGTAGATCTCCCAGACCAGAACTCCAAACGACCAGACATCGGATTTATTGCTAAAAGTCCCATGGGTCAGGGCTTCGGGCGCGGTCCACTTGATAGGGATCTGTTTGGGGCCCTCGGACTTATAGATGGCAGCCTCTCGGCTCATGCCAAAATCGGCAATTTTCAGCACATTCTTGGCGCTCAGTAGACAATTGCGCGCGGCCAGATCGCGATGAATGCACTTTTGCGACTCCAAATACTCCATGCCGCAAACGCCGTCATTGATAAACTTCAGCTGGAAAAGTTATCAATGGCATTGTTAGACGATGAAGTATTTAAATTATTATACTACAACAACAATATTATACTACTGACTTGAACTATTGTCTACTAATAAAACTACAAATCTACTACTAATTGCTACTACTAACTAAACTATAATTGTCTACTACTAATACAACTAACTACTATCTACTACGAATACGGCTACTAAATCTGAAGTATATAAAACTGTTTTGTATCAGGGTTCGGTAGTTTTGGTGATTGGTAACACATATTAAAACGACATTAGAGGCCCAAAGTTAACTTTCAACATTGTACCTTTTTTGTACTCCATGTCCTCAATAATTGTACCTTATCATTTTCGTACATAATGTTGCTAAAAAGATAAGCGTGCGTTGTACGTACCTACTGTGGACTGACCTAAACAGACTTGACTGAAAGTCGAAAAAAGCCAACGTTCAAATCCAAAATTGGACTTGAGGATTCTAAATCCAAATCTACCCTGCAAACTTTCACAAGAAAAACTATTCCCAACTTTTTCAGCCGACGATATTCGTCCTCGATTGGCTTTTAAGTAGGTAGACAGGGCTCCCCCGGGCATCAGTTCCATCACGATCATAATTGGATCGCGCTGAGCGGCCACCCCAATGATCCGGACCACATTCGGGTGAATATAGCTGCGCATCATTCGCGCTTCGCGCAGAAACTTTTTGCGATCCTCCTCAGAGGTGGTCAGGTGACAGGTTTTCACCGCCACTTCCATTAGTTTGCCATCTTTGCGGAAAAAGGCACGATAGACCTGAAATGGCAGCTAGGAAAATCTTCTTAGTCCAAATTTGATGGCGAAAAACAGAGATTTAAGAACTAATTTTTGGGTATTTAACTGTGTGTTCTTACAGATATTTAGAAAAGTTGTAAAAGAATTATCTTTTTTGCAAAAAATGCCCAGAGCTTAAATTAATCCTGTCGTCTAGTTGCTGTTTTGAAGCTAATGATAGCGAATAAAGTTTGAACAAAAAATATAGACCAATTTCACCGATTGTTTCCAGTAAGTAAACTGTTCAAAAAGCCAAATAAATCTCTACATCACTCCAAAGCTGCGTATACACGGGATATCATAATGAATGTTAAACGTCATGCCAAATGCAGATATTTTCTATCAGGCTTCAGTACAGCCATCCTCGTAAAAAAATACCATCAAAACCTGCCCACCTCTCCGAAATTTCCCTTTCCCAGCTGTTTTTCCAAATGTATATCCGCCTGTTTCAGCTCCCATCTCTGCTGGTGTACGGGTCGTTTGAGAATGCAGGTAGTTTTTTCGGTGATGGCTTTGCCCGTCTTCAAATAGTGATCCACAAGTTCAGGAACATTCTTGAAAGCCGGGCCCTCGAAGCGAAACTGTCCGTCCGGGTCCATTTGGATTATGAAATGTCTGGGCTGGCCCCACATCACTGACAGCACTAGGTTTGTCTCGCCTAAACTCTACCGCTTTTTTACCATTTTTTGCAGGCAAAAAACGAAAAATTACAATTGAAGCTAAAAAAAGGACGGCTATACTGACAGCAGTAGGTTGGACTCGCCTAAACTCAACTGTTTTTAACCATTTTTGGCACTTTAAAAAAAACTAGCAAAAACAAAAAAATACAATTGAAACAAAAAAGGATGGCTATACTGACATCATTAGGTTGGTCACGCCTTTATTGATGAAAAACTGGTAAAATAAAAAAATATTAAAAATATACACCGCTAACGAAAGCTAGTGAGAGACAGCTAAAAAGAGGCTGACATTTTTTTGCAAGAAGAATCCTAATGTTTACAATGCAAAAAATTTACACTGTCAAAGGTAACAAGGGTTGAATTGAAATGCAAAAGAGCCGTCCTCCACTTTGGTCAACCCCCTCTCCCATTTTTTGACACGTAAAAAATTAAAAAAAAATGTCAGTGGCTAGAAGATAGAATTCCGAAAAAATAGAATCG
>JASANF010020548.1:0-12587 GCA_030248245.1 Trissonchulus sp. WLG1_4 | reverse complement strand
TTTTCTGGCCAACAAGTAACGCTTTACGACCGGATTAAATTGCTTAAATTATCAGTATATATGTTTCTGCGCCCAGGCCAATGCAAAAATGTTTGTGTAAATGCTAAAACACGCTCACTCAAGAGGTATTGGCCGAAAATTTACATACTACATTTTTCCGTTGTTTATACGGCTGGCATAACCCGCATATCTCCAGTCTGTCTGTTTTCCCCCATCACCCTAATTCCATGTGCCCTCCCCCGTTTTTTCGACGACCCCTGCTCTGCTTTTTATTGATCATGAATGGCTTGTTTGTTTCAGCTATTTTGTACGCTGTGCTGATTTATGCTGGCATAGCATTATTGTGGACTGGCGCCAGATTTCTTAAGAGGTGTATATTTTGTGCGTGCAGAATGTATACAGAATAGGCAAGAATAAGAGTCACTAGCATGAATTTATGTTAGTTTTAATCACTGCTTCTAATCACCGCAGTGTAATGAAATTCCATTCTTAATACCCATTACCCATACACAAGTTTATAATTTCGTAAACTACGCTCTTCTTGTGCTGTTTTATACTATGTCTAAATTTTCAATCCAGATTTAAAATTTTAGTCGAGCAAAAAAGGTTTCGGCTGCGATATGACAAGAGTTATTGTGCAATAATTTGTGAAACAGTTGTTCACTACCTGAACTGGTCTGATTTGAGCTGTTTTGTGTTTTAGGAAATGGGACGACAGCAGGCCAATCAACTACGTGCTGGAAGATCAGGTGCGTTAATCGTCGCTTGTGATTGGCTGGGCGACTAGCCTAGGTCTTATTTTGTGCTCTATCTATGGTGATGGCTTGGTTGCTGGGAGGAGCGATCGGGTGGGTGTGCTGTGCGTGTTTGGCGGCGATTTTCAGTCTAAAGAGTTTGACCTGCACTTGACTTGTCTTATCTGTAACTCTTTCCAAATCAGTTTCTACCATTCTCACAGATTTTTTGCTAAAATCGTGGTATTTATTGTTTTTTATTTTCTCAGTATTACTCTTGTATGGGAATTGTGACTAGTAGTAGTTTGCACTTTTTTACGCAAACCGGCTAGTCACGTAAGAAGGACTTATCTTTCTAGGGAAATATTACTACACGAGTTAAGTCTTAGTCCGAATTCATTAATAAACTCAGTGGACTTGGAAAAATTTAACATAGTGTGCGTAACAAGTCAGTTCAATCTGACTTGAAGTTAAGTTCGTTTAGTCAGTCTTAGAATTCAATTAGTCCGGTGATATATAGCCTTTAGAAATGGCGTTTGATGGGAAAACAACACTTGCGTTTCGCCATGCGCCAGCATTAAAAAACGAATGTAGATTTTTATGAGTTGTTTATAGCATATTTTTTGATGTTGTAGGATACGCCAGGCTCTCCTGCGCCGATGAGGGCAAGAAAACATCAAAGACTTCGATCGCTGGACACTTTTAGAGGGTAGAATTATACTCGTTGGCTTATTAGTTGAGTTTGGAGCGTTGGTTTTGATATAATATTATACTTGTAAAAATTCTGTGGAAATCGTGAAAGGTTCGGGGAAACGTTTTGGGCTATGGGAGGCGGCCAAAATGAGGGCACCGGATTTGATGGGTTGGGGCCGCCCCCCTCTCTTTAAAAAGACGCCAGCCCATGCCCAGTGTGCAACTTGGGTGTGAAGTATGAATTGTGCAAACTGCAAGGTTGTGCACCGGAAAATTTTCCGCGGAAAAAATGTTTTTTTGCACAAAAAATAGAAAATTTTCCGGGGTTCCGGAAAAAAGTAAAATTGGAAAATTTTCAAGACTAAATAATATAATGCTCAAAAGCTTCTTAAATGATGATTTTCGACACACTTTGAGGTTTGAGCATTATTCAGTTAAAAGTAGATGTATATTTGTAACGTGTAACAGCTATCCAAGCACATTCAATTCTATTGTGTGTGCAATATTTTCAGCTTGTCGATAGTGTTGATGATTTTCGTGAACTATGGTGGGGGGCGCTACTGGTTCTTCACTCACTCCGCCTGGAACGGACTCACCGTAGCTGATCTCGTTTTTCCATGGTAATTATTATTCAATTCCTGCAAAACGTGTTTAACCCAACAAGCCTAATTTTGGGAACGAAGCAAAAAAGTAGGATTGACGCAGCAGCTGACCGAAAACAACTGATCTGTGTAATCGTAGGGACAATTACTATGAACCGGACTTAAGAGTCCAAATGATCAAGTGAACTTGACCAATTCAATGCAAAATATTTTTTTATATATTTATCCAGTCGGAATGTGTTTCCTATATTATGACTATTGAATTAGTTGGTTGTGACTTACTCGAATTGAGTCGTTGACATAATAATCTAGTTGTGACTATTGACATAATAATCTAGTTGTGACTAAAACTGTATATACCGATTTATCTAGTTGGCTATACGACCAAGTTGTGACTACAACTCAGACACTGACGTGTGGTGTCTAGCTTGTGACTTGTGACTGCTGCAGGTTCCTGTTCATCATGGGCACCTCCATGGCCATTTCCCTGCACGCGTCCCACTTCCGCGGCCTCACTCGCAGGCGCATCTGGCTGTCCATCCTGCGTCGATCCCTTACTCTGGTCGCTCTGGGCTTGTTCCTCAATGCCCAGTTGGATAAAGGTAGCATTTTTATAAAGTCTCTGAATATTGGGATTATAATATGTTGTATAATATTGCAATCAATTTCATTTCATAACTAATTTGGCTAATAACACAGCGTCAACTAAATGTGCCGTAACAAATTTTTTCACATTTCACAATGATACCAGCAAGCTAGATAAATATTTTGCTGGCTGCTTTATTATTGTGCTGTGAGCTATATCTACTAAATATGTTTTATAATCCACAAAATCCAGTTTTGGATCAGGCTTTTGGTGTATTATTCTTATAAATTAGTTAACTACTTTTTTACTACTCTGTCTGTGCGTCTTGTGTGCCCTTTCGGCCAGCAACATTACGAAAAAACTTGCTACACTGTCTTTGCTTTTGAGCCTGTCTTACGTCTTGTTTTTGCTAGCTGAACGGACATGGACGGCTGTACGTATAGCCGCCTTAGTAGTGGAATGGTGACCGGGAAAAAGTCGGAAATAGTTTGGGGGGGTGGGGTGGATTTCCCCATCTGCCCCCCCCCCGGCTATACGCCCCTGCGATTAAGTATACTTTGTGACGTGTTATAGTATCGAAATCTGTATTAGCAACGAGAGTTCTGAGACTATTTATGAAACTAGAATTTGGATTTAATAGTACTCTGGTTAATTTCTTTACGGCAAGCCATGTGTTCTTTCAGAGGGTGACGTGCGCAAGCTGCGTCTGCCCGGGGTGCTGCAACGGTTCGGCGTGTGCTACTTGGTGGTCGCCTCCATGCGATGCCTCAGCGTGCTGGATCTCACTGCAATGCAAGTCAGCACTAGCCCCCTCCCCCCTGGGGCCTGTCGGTTGCTCAGCTTTACAAGTCTTACAATTTATAACAATTTATGATAATGTAAGCTCCAAGTCTGGGATTCGTAATGAGTTTATATGAGGAGTCACGTGGTTTTGGGCTATTACAGTATGTGTCAATTTAGTGTGGGAGTTCGGAGTTGTAGAGACTGAGCAACAGGCCCCTGTACGTATGAGTGGGTTGCACATAAGCTGAGTGTGTCTTCTTTATATTTACCTTTATATTTACCAGCGACCAATGAATCGGTTCAGGGCACGTTGGGCTGGGTAAGTTGATCATCATTGGTCCGGAGTAACTCCCCAAGCATCAGGGGAGAGAAAGGTAGCATCACGGTTGCAACACTAAAAAGTATAGAGGGACCAGCAGCAAAAAGGTTCATAAGTCGGGTAGTGCGCCTGAGACGTGGAGGCGCCGTTTGAAAGAATTTAGGGATGGTGCTAGCGCGACAGCCGCAGGAAGATTATTCCATGGGTTTACGACTCGAGAACAGAAACAGTGGTGCCTTGCATTTCGACGAGCAATAGGCTTGACTAGCTTGAAGGCATGGCCACGCAGCTGGGTGTTGTCAGATAAACAGAAGAGAAGACGCCAATCGTAGTCTAGATTGCCATGGAGGAGTTGATAAGTCAGAATAAGGTCGGCCCTTAGTCTTCGCGTTTCGAGTGTTTGTAGCGATAGATAGCGCAGGCGCTCGTGATAACTGAGATGAGATATTCCAAAGACCAGTCTAGTGGCTCGTCGTTGGACTTTCTCTAAAAGGTCGATATCGCGTCTCAAGTAGGGCGACCAAGCCTGGGAGGCATATTCCAGTACTGGGCGAACTAGGGCACGATAAAGCAGTAGAAAAGCTCGTTTAGGCAGGAAGCCAAATGATCTAAAGAGCAGACTAAGCATTGCGTGGGCACGAGTAGCAATTTTTTGGCAATGCGCGGATGATTTCAGATCAACCGAAATAAGGCAGCCAAGGTAACGCTCACAGTCGGAGGAATTGAGTTGAGAACCAGAGAGCCAATAGTTGGATTTTGGATTATTGTGGCCGAAATGCAAAATTGCGCACTTGTCTATGCCATACTTCATCAGCCAGGACGCGGCCCAATCGCCGGCAGAATCTAAATCTACCTGTAGTGCAGCACAGTCAGCAATCGAAGAGAGTGCTTTAATAGTACGCATCAGGCAGGTGTCGTCACAAAACTTCCATACTTGGCTAGCAAGGTTGTCGTCAAAGTCATTGATGAAAAACAGAAATAGAAGAGGGCCAAGCACGGAGCCCTGGGGCACCCCGCTTGGGACACCGCATTTGGATGATGCAACTCCGCCAATGGTTACCGTCTGGGATCGGTTGCTTAGAAATGCAGAAATCCATTTTAAACAGCGGCCGCGTATGCCATGGGCATAGAGCTTCTGGAGTAGCGGTGTATGAGGAACCAGGTCGAATGCTTTTCGAAAGTCCAGTAGCACAGCGTCAGCGCAAACTTGATTATCAACACTCGCTGACACCACATTCAAAAAATCGATAAGCTGGATGGTTGTGGAGCGCTTGCTACGGAAGCCATACTGAGAAGAGTTAATCAAGTTGTTTGATAAGGCGAAGGACATTATACCAGCTTTCAGGATACTTTCCATGGTTTTGCAGCAGGAGGGGGTGAGGCTGATGGGACGGTAGTTGGACGGTTCAAGTTTGGATCCCTTTTTATGAATAGGCACAATCGAGGCGCACAGCCAGTCCTGTGGAAGGCTAGCGTCAGCAAAGGACTTTGAGAATAGGGCCGAAAGGGCAGAGCATAAGGCGTATCGGCATTTGGACAATAGCAGATTGGGAATGCCGTCGAGACCTGGTGATGAGTCTGGCTTTAGGTTATCGAGTGCTTTAGCAACTACAGTTGGAGAGAAATCGATTTCTTGGAGGCAGGCATGGGTTCTGACAAGTGGGGTTGGAACAACAGTGTTTGGATTGGCTGTTTGGTATACTGAGCAAAAGTAAGCGTTAAACATGTCTGCAACCTGCTGTGGTTCAGCCACAAGAGCACCGGTTGGGTCGCGTAGCTGCAGGACTGGGGAGCTAGGCTTGACCTTTGAGTTGACGTGACGCCAGAACAGCTTAGGCTTGGAATTGATTTGACTAGAGAGCGATGACAGATATTTGCGCTTAGAGCGGGTGACTTCCATATCAGCAATCTTCGAGAGGCTTTGGTATTTGGACCACGATACATTTGTATTTTGGCGCCTGTGGTTGCGGTAGGCGTTTCTCTGCCGTTTCATGGCTGACCAGCACGGATGGTCTGCCCAGCGTGGCCGTCTGCCAGATGCCCGGCTAGCAGAAGGAACAAAAAGATCGACGGCAGTATTAATATTGGAGACCAGAGTACGCCACATGGTTTCCACCGATACGGAGGAATCCGGGAAAGCATTGGTTAGGTGGCCGCTGAGGTAATTAGACATGGCAAACCAATCAGCTCGGTTCCAGCATTTGTGCGGCGTGGGTCGCTTGGGCGGCAAGGCGGATAGAAGGCAGAAGCATACCGTAAAGTGATCACTTTTCCCGATACCCGACAAGACCGAAACCTCCGAAATTACATCAGCTGAAGTAGAAAACACGAGGTCCAAAATGTTGTTCCGCCTAGTATGGTCAAGCACAAATTGACTGAGGCCCAAGCCAAAAATAGTGTCCATAAAAGGGTCGCAGTGTGCTGGCCACCGTAAATGGGACCAGTTAATACCAGGGTAGTTGAAGTCCCCAACCAAAAGGATATCATCACATGGTACATTGGGCAGCCGTGATAGGTCAGAGAAAAGACTTGTATTATCATTTAGAGAGTTAGACGGCGGTCTGTACACACAGCATACCAGGACACGGTGATGTGGAGCGAGTTTGATGACACAGGCAATAGTGTCAGGATGGCGAAGGCTGTTAGCAGGCTGATAAGGCTGCAGCGAATCATGAGCTAAAATAATGCAGCCTCCACCACGTGAATTAAGGCGGTCGCACCGGAACAAGGTAAAATGGGGAATAGAGAACTCGAAGTCGGCTATAGCGGCAGTTCCCCACGTCTCAGTCACACAGATTAGTTTAACATCAGGGCGGTCAAACTAAAACATTTCTAGGTGGGCCATTTTAGACAAAAGAGATTGGGCATTAAATAGAATACACTGAAATTTCGCGGGAGTGACGGGGCGCATAACAGAATCGGTTTTAGAACAAGCATTAGTTGTAGAACAGCTAGGAGTAGCAGTTAACGAACGACTAGTAATAGGGGTAGTAACAGTATTGGTAGCAGTAACAGTAGTAATAGTAGAAACAGTAGTAGCAATAGTAGTAGTAGTGGTTGTAGTATTAGTACAAACAGTAACAGAGACCATAAGATTTGCTAGACACGGCATTACAGTACCGACCTCGGGCGCTCTCCTGGGGCTCCGTTCGGGTCTAAAAAACTGATACTGTTTGCAGAAACAGGCTTCAAATGGACAATTTTGCCTCCCCGAATTTTGACAGTTTGGCCTGACTTGCGTAATTCACGATACTATAGGTAAAGCCGCTTGTCCTCAAGTTGCTGTGCGGGGGTTCGATCTGGCTTAATGCTAACTTTCGCGAAACGGGCATCGGAGCAATGTTGCAAGTTTTTGGCATTTCCCAGTATGGATCTAACCAGGCCCGAGTTATCGAAAACAACTTTGATTGCTTGAACTTTGCCGTCTGGGGGCTTGCCTCCTACCCACCGCACAGAAACAAAGGGAAAATCACTAGGCTGCAATCCAATAGCAATGATTAGCTCATTTACAAGGCCTGCGTCGGCTATCGATGCATCAGGTGGATTGGGGACAGGTTGTAGGTTGAACAGCATGAGATTGCACTTGCGACGTTCGATATCCTGTAGCTCACTAACAGCCTTACTAACAGCCTCGTCAGCAATTTTAGCCACTGGCAAGGATCCAGTTTGTAGCAATTTGGGCTCCAGTCTCTCGAATTTGGATTTGAGTTGATCAATCTCGCTCTCTAATTTGTCGCAGCGAGATTTGGATGCATCGTAGCCTTTGAGCAAATCAGTTACTATTGGGTTGCATGAAATGCAGTACCAGAAAACCTTATCCGGGGCTTTCATAACCTCCCGAGCAAGGATCGGTGAAATCGCGACACATCTGGCGTGGAAGGTTGATTGGCACAAGGCACACTTCAAGTAGGTATCATTGTTGTCCACGTTGATGGCTCTTCCACAGTCGTACAAATGACACCAAACCTCTTATACCTCTTATTCTTACCCTCATATAGTTTTTTAATATTGGCTCTGTTTTTTTACGTTGGGTGCCTTACTTTAGTAATGGCTTACTTTCCTGTCCCGTCCCCCCCCCGTAATTTATGACAGGGAAAATAGCCCCGAATTGCTTTTTAAGCATTTTGATCATTTTCTACCGTCCCCAGTCTAGCGTACAATTTTTTGTATTCTGTATTTGGTATTTTATTGGTTTCTAGGATGCCAAACTGCCGTGGTTGCGGGACGTGACGTTCTTCTGGTCGGAGTGGGTGATTGTGGGCATCCTGGTTGCGCTGCACGAAATTATTGTCTTCCTGCTGCCAGTGCCCGGCTGTCCGAAGTCAGTCTAAGGGAGAAGTGATGCCGTCTGAATTGATCTGAATCACGGTTTTTGTGCTCATTTGAGCATTGGAACATAAAAATGAGCATTGAAAAATAAAAATGAGCATCAACTGAGCATTGCTGATATTGCCCAAAGACGTAGCCAGAAAGAATTGCTGATACGTCTCCAGTTGACCAAATTCGGTCTAAAAATTGAAAAAATCTCCAATTTTTTCTGGAGGCTACCGCCCCTAGACACCTGTAATCTTCTGTCCTTTGGTTTTCATGGTCCGGCCGGAAAATTTTTTTGATACGTCTCCAGTTGACTAAATTTGGCCGAAGAATCAAAAATTTCCCCAATTTTTTTTCTGGGGGCTGCTGCCCCAAAACCCCTGCAGCCATGTGGATTACTAATCTTGCGTTTGTAAGGTGTTTTGTGAGTGTTAAAATTGCTAAAAAGTGCATTTTAACCCATTACAGAAAGTAGAAGAGTCATTCCCCCCGAAAATTTTTTCTGGGTACGCCACTGCTATGCTGCATTTATTTGTGTAACACACTGTCCGATGTGGCGTTCCAATCTTTTGTTTTAATTTTCCTTTCGGAAAAAATTTTTGCTACGTCTCCAGTTCACTAAATTTGGCAAAAAAATGAAAGTCTCCAATTTTTTACTGGGGCTGCTGTCTCCAGATCCCCGCAAAGATGTAGCTTTTGCGTTTCTACTGCGAATTTAGTATTAAAACTGCGAAAAAGATAGTACTGCGATTTAGTATTAAAACTGCGAAAAAGATACTACTGCGATTTAGTATTAAAACTGCGTAGAAGTGCATTTTAACCTATGTATTACAAGAAATCGAATGGTCATCCCCCCAATTTTTTTTGCGGGAACAGTCCTTCCCGTTAAAATAGTTTACGTCACCCCAGATCGGCCTTAACTCCCAGAAATTGTCCTCAGTGTAGCCCCCCCTTTTCTCCGGTTGACGAAGAAGAATTTGTAAGCAAAAGACTGCATACGTGTTGTTTAATGTTTTGACAATGCAACACGGCGAAAAACGTTAAAAAATTTTGAGCATTCGAACTTAAAAATGAGCATCGAAATTTAAAAATGAGCACAAATTGAGCATTGGCCGTTTTGAAAAAAAACCCTGAATTCTAAATTGAGTCCAACCGAATGATTATAATAATTGACCGTCTGATATTAGATGACTTTGATTGAATAAGACAGATACGATTTAAATATTGCTCATGGCTCTAGTGCTACATTTGCGTAGGGGCTGTTCACAAGTTCGGATTAAGTGGATTAGATTAACTGAATTAACTACAATAACTCAACATAGAATTATAGTATCTTTCCAAAAATTTGCACGTTTGTGCACTTCACACAGAGGAGCAACTGTGTCTAATTTGAAAAAGGTATCATGCTTCTGTGTTGAGTTCAGTTAATTCAGTTAATCTAATCCAGAATCTGAATTTGTGAACAGGCCCTTAGAAAGGTTCAAGCAGTCAAAAAGTATCTAACGAAAAATCGATTTGAAGAACAGCATAATTTTGTCGATGTATATAATATTCGTCGGTTATTCAGAGTAACACCGTAAGGCAAACGTTGCAGAAAGCCCAAATCTTGATTATTCAATCGTATTTAGGAGCAACTAGTTTTATTCAGACATTCAGCTGGTCTGAATCAGCTGGTTTCGGATAGCCCGATCCATGAAAAATGCAACTTAAGGATTGGAGTGGATTTTTGTTTGAGAAGGAGCCGGTTAGTGAAATGGATTGGCAGTTTGTTTTGGTGCTATTTCAGGGGCTACCTGGGACCGGGCGGGCTGGCAGACCACGGTCGCTATGGCAACTGCACCGGCGGGGCCACTGGACACATCGACCGGATGCTCTTTGGCAACAGTCACGTCTATGCCAATCCCACAGCAAGGGTAGGCTAAGCTCATTCCTAAAATGGATTAAACGGATTAGATTACAATTTTTGTCTCATCTCGAGGTTGAGAAAGATATACTGCTTTTTGTGCAAAGTGGGGGATGCTGTATTGCTATGGCATTATAAATAATTATGCTTGCATTCATTGACGACGTGTGTTGTTATACTATTGGCAAACCAAATTTTAATCTAGTCCGTTCGAAACATATTAGGAATTGGCCCTGAGGACGAGGGGGGGGCTCAGCCATGAAAAATAGCTTGTATGTCTTAAATTTCTGATTCAGACAGTCTGACTAGCGCTATGAAAATTATAAATGTGTGAACCCGTTGACTACTGAATTTTTGTAGCTGAGAAGTGTGTATTTAGTTTTTTACCAAAAAATATAATATGCTACTATATTTGTGGTGTTGTTTTAGTGGCTTTACAACACGGCCGTCCCGTTCGACCCGGAGGGACTGTTGGGCTGTCTCACATCCATTCTGGTCGTATTCTTGGGACTTCAGGTACGTTTTTGGAAGGATTTTGGGCTTTTTTAGAGCTTTTCTAGACTTCATTTAAGCTTTTTAGTAAGTTTTGTTTTGCCAACTTGTTTTGTCAAGAGTGCATAATGCATAATAAAATTTATCTTATTATTATGCACTCTTGGCTTTGTCTATAATTTCTCAAGTTGTCATACATAATTTGCTGTTTAGTAGCCGTTTCTGCTGTGCAGAAACTATTTGGTAATTTTTGTCCTGATTAAATCAAGAGATTAGTTAATAGTATATAAGTGAACAAAATATGTTTAGGTACAATTTTGGAATATCGCCAGTTTTGTCCCAAAGCCTGACCAAAAAATGTTGATCACTAAGGCACAGGAATTTATGTCCTTTCATTGCGAAAAGAAAAACATTCAGTCATCAAGAGTACAGCAAGTAGCTGCTAAAATCAGGTTAAATTTTAGTGATACTTTTTGTAATCTCCTTAAGTTACAGGTATTTTTTGTAATTCCAGGCTGGCCAGATAATCGTGTGCTACAAAAGTTGGCCCAGTCGTGTAAAGCGATGGCTGCTGTGGGCCTTCATGACAGTAAGACAGATTTCTGTTTCGGGTCCACCAAAGTTATTCTTATGCGCGACAGTAAGGATAAGCCTCAGAAAAACGTCTGCAGATTGCTCTGTGTTTTTTATCAGTCTGTTTTGTGGCATGGTAGGTATGGTCCGAAATCTACTTAGCTCTGTTACAGCTAGTGAGCAGAATAATGTTTAACTTCAACTGTTTTATTCTAAAGAATCGGAACTCTTGTGTATCTGTTTTTTCGTTTCAGGGTCTTGTCGGAGCAATTCTATGCAATTGTTCAATCAATGATGGAGTTATCCCTGTTAACAAAAATTTATGGTAAGTTTTCATATTTTTATTATAATTAGGAATGTTTAAAAAAACGCACAGCTACCGTTATTTGTAAACCAACATGGGTGTGGTATTGATTCGCTTCGCTTCGCCCTCCCCAAACCTGATTCCGCTTCCCCCCCTCTCCAGATTGTATTTCGGGGGTTTTTTTTTTTTTTGGGTTTTGCTTCGGGTCGTGTCGTCGTTTGTCAGTGAGATTTTTGTTTAAAAATTTTTTTTTTCTCTTGTGGTGTTCTCTCTGTTAGCCTCTCCCTGATAGTTTTGCCAGCACACGCTTTAAGAGCAGTCTAGATACATCAAAATGTTTATCAATCCAATGTACCAAGTGACCGGCGAGCTCCAAGGTTGCCTTATTGTGACTTTATTGAGCCGGAGTGAAACTGAGTCTAGCTATGCCTTACCAGCTTGAAACAGCGGACTGCCGTTCCAAACCTTTGCCACGTCGATGATCACGTACAACACAGCCAGCAGAAGGAACGCCATGCATGACAGCACCAGGGCGTACGACAGAGACCTGAAACAGACCAACGCTGTCTTGGCATGGAAAAATATGGGATGAGTGAGTCGCCGCGAAGCTTGCGGTCGCGTCGGGGTCGGGCGGTTTTCAAAAATTCTGCCCCATCGGGGGGAGGGCGGTGAAATACAATCTGGAGAGGAGGGGGGAAGCGGAATCAGGTTTGGGGAGGGCGAAGCAATCAATACCACACCCATGTTGGTCTACAAATAACGGTAGCTGTGCGTTTTTTTAAACATTCCTAATTATAATAAAAATATGAAAACTTACCATAAATTTTTGTTAACAGGGATAACTCCATCATTGATTGAACAATTGCATAGAATTGCTCCGACAAGACCCTGAAACGAAAAAACAGATACACAAGAGTTCCGATTCTTTAGAATAAACCCGTTGAAGTTAAACATTAATCTGCTCACTAGCTGTAACAGAGCTAAGTAGATTTCGGACCATACCTACCATGCCACAAAACAGACTAATAAAAAAAACACACAGCAATCTGCAGACGTTTTTCTGAGGCTTATCCTTACTGTCGCGCATAAGAATAACTTTGGTGAACCCGAAACAGAAATCTGTCTTACTGTCATGAAGGCCCACAGCAGCCATCGCTTTACACGACTGGGCCAACTTTTGTAGCACACGATTATCTGGCCAGCCTGGAATTACAAAAAATACCTGTAACATAAGGTGATTACAAAAAGTCTCACTGAAATTTAGCCTGATTTTAGCAGCTACTT
>JASANF010020547.1:0-11515 GCA_030248245.1 Trissonchulus sp. WLG1_4 | reverse complement strand
TAATCTAAAACTGGTCTTAAATTCAGTCCAGCGTAGCTGCATACTATTTTAGACTATTTTAAGATTGAATTAATAGTAGTTTTATACAAATTTAAGAGTGATTTAATATAATCTAAAAATTATCTTAAATTCAATACATCCAGCAGCTTGATATTTTAGATTTTTTTAAGAGTGAGCCCCTGTTAAGACCAGTTTCAAGCGGGTTAAGAGTGTATTTGTTGCACTGCCCTGGCCATTACATTAGCCGTGTTGCTTAGCCGATATTTATGTGGTCTTCGACATTATTTATTATTATACATTTCTAGAAGTTTGGCCGATTATATACCAAAAAATACCGATAACCGATACCGATACCGATAAAAAAATACCGACCGATACCGATATTTTCTATGAGATGTGTATATACGTATATGTGTATATAGATGTGTATATACAGGGGCGGTCCCATGGGGGGGGGGGCGGGGAGGGGGGGCCCGCCCCCTCCCCCCCCGAAATTTTTTCCGACTGAAATTTTACACAAGGGTCCCCCCTTTGGTTTTTATGGTCCGGCCGGAAAATGTTTCTGATGCGTCCCCAATTGACCAAATTTAGTCTAAAAATCAAAAGGTTCCCCAAATTTTTTGCTGGGGGCTGCCGCTCCCAGACCCCTGCGACTCCGTGGCTTACTATTCCTTGTTATTATCTTTCATCAAAGCCTATGCATGTATACATGAGTACATTATACTGCATTTGCATGTCTACACAAGTATATTATGCTGCATTTAGTGGTGTAATACACTGTCTGATCTGATGTTCCCATCTTCTGTTTTATTCTGCTGTCGGAAAAAATTTCTGATACGTCTCCAGTTGACCGAATTCGGCCCAAAAATTGAAAAAATCTCTATTTTTTCCTGGGTACACCACTGGCTTTTACTACAAACAGACTCAATGCATTGCCCTTGATATGGCTGCGGCTATAACAAAATAGCGTAAAGCTGAAAAGCGCTATTATTAAAAGTGAAAAAATTTCTTCAGACCTCCGCCCCAACCGAAATCGAAGTCTGGGACCGCCAGTGTGTATATTATTATAAAAATGCCCTTTCACCAAGGGCAGCAGTGTGGGTAGAATAGGAAAGTTGTTGGCTGATCTGTAGCGGAAAAATGCTAATAAGCTTGTTAAACCAGCGTTTTTTTTGGGCCAAACTGTCTGGTGGCCATGGCCACTAAAATTATGGATTGGCCACTGAAAATTTTGGGCTGGTGGCCAATCTGGCCACCAAAAAGTGAAGTTTAAAATAAAGAATGTGTTTCAAAATAAAAAAATCGCCCGGCTGCTGGGGGCTCTCGCCCCCAGACACCCATGCAAGTTATCAATACAAGCAATGTATAACTGCACAATCTTCACTCTTGAGGTTTAATGCTTATACGCACTGTCATCTGAGTGTGCTCTATTGTATCGCGGTAGTTGTTTCAGTTTCCGATATGTCTCCAGTTGACCAAATCTGTCCTAAAAATGAAAAAAATGTTCTTTTTTCCTGGGGGCTGCTACCCCAAGAACCTTTCAATGTTTGTGGCTTGCCATTCCTTATTATTATCCTTCATCGAAGCCGATGCATCGTGCATCTTTACATGAGTGTACGTTATGCTGCATTTACTTGTGTAATACACTGTGATGTGACGTTTCCCCTTTCGATTTACCTTTCCTGCTGGAAAAAAATTCTGATGCGTCTCCAATTAACCAAATTAGACCGATTAATCAAAGATTTTATGCAATTTTTTCTGGGGGCTGCAGCCCCCAGACCCCTGCGAATCTGTGGGTTTGTCTATCATTACAGTATTTGTAGTATGTGTATATACATGAGTGCATTGTTGACAGTTTATTTGCTTAATATATACACTATGTAGTGTATCGTTGCTGTTTTGCCATTGCAAAAATGACATTTTAGTGAATTCGTGGTTTGTAATGTCAAAAAACTTTGTCAACTTTCCAAATTTGCTTGCTTCTGGAAACTGACAGACCTCTCGAATTTTCAGTGTTTTTTAACTCAGTAAATTGTGAACGCATTTTTCAAATTGGCCACTAAATTTTTTCATTGGCCACTAAAATATTGGGTCTAGTGGCCAGTTGGCCACCAAGAAAAAAATGAAAAAATAAACCCTGTGTTAAACACCCGGGACAAGTTTTGCAGCCGAATAGGGAAAATCAGCTTGCTAAATGGAGCGTACAAGAGTTGCGTCAGAATAGCAGTCGCCCGACACGTTAGTGCTTTCTGCACCCTATTCGCGCGAATAATTAGGAAAAACATTTTTGACGCTTACTAGCACTCAGAGGTCGAGACTCTAGGGGTTTTCTCTCGCCCCCCGCCCCCCTGGGGGCGGGTTTAACGGCGGGTCTCCCCCCCCGCGTGCCCCCGGGAGGGGCGGGGGGGGGGAGATGGGGGGGCCCGTGGAAAAAAAAAAAAACTGACTCAGGGTGTATATTAATTACGATTACAGTTATATTACATATATTTTACCTTTTTACTACATTCTTAAGCTGCGTTACTACATGTGCTGCACTGCTGCGTCATGATGTTTTCGAGAGACAGTGGTGTACATAGAAAAAAATTCAGATTGACTTGACGATTTTTCGTAATGGGTTGAAATGCACATTTTAGCAAGTTTAAGACTTAAAACTCCTTAAAAATGCAACAGCACGAAACCACAAAGTTGCAGGGGTCTGGGAGCGGCAGCCCCCAGAAAAAATTTAAGATTTTTGTAAATTTTAGGTCGAATTTGGTTAACTGGAGACGTATCAGAGATTTTTTCAGACAGGAAAATTAAAACAAAAGATGGGAACGTCACATCTGACAGTGTATTAGACAAGTAAATGCAGTATAATATACTCGCGCAGACATACATAGGCTTTGATGAAAGATATAATAGTAACAAAGAATAGTAAGCCACAGAGATGCACGGGTCTGGGGGTGGCAGCCCCAGAAAAAAATTGGGGAAAATTTTTGATTTTTAGGCCAAATTTGGTCAATTAGAGACGTATATATCAGAAAATTTTTCCGGCCGGACCATAAAACCAAAGGGGAAAAACCCTTGTGTAAAATAAAAATTTCAGTCGCTAAAAATTTCGGGGGGGAGGGAATTCCCCCCATTCCCCCTCCCCCCGGCTACGCCCCTGGTATAGTCTTCCCTTCTCATCTCCCGATCTACATGTGTTACCGCATGGTTAACAGTAGTGCGTTTAGTTGTATATACTTTCACAGATTTTTTTGACTTTTGCCAAACTCATATATACTAATCGGAATTTACAGTTAACTCTGTGAAGCCACCAACTAGCATAAAAAAGATGACCAGCCAAACACGAATAGAGAATACTAAAAAATAAAATATAATAATAATCACACCGACAGACTTGAAACATAGAGCGAAGTAATAAACGAAACCGAATCACAAACATTCATTTTTGTGTGTGTACTGTGTTTACTAATAAACTGAACAACCACGGTAAAGTTGATTTCGGAAAAGCGACAGAATCTCACTTTTTATTGTGAAATTTTGGTGAAATAAAACTTCCGAAAAAATTTTTCTGCCAAAAATATAAACCAAAGGGAGGACCACAGGAAAAATTTTCACGGATTTGAAAAACCGAGACCGGGTACAAACCGAGACTTTTCGACTACCGAGACCGAGACCGAGGCTGGGCTAGTCTCGGGTTTTGACCGAGACCGAGACTTCCATCCCTACTACTAGGGATGGAAGTCTCGGTTTTTTTCCGAGACCGAGACCGAGACCGAGACTACGAAACCGAGACTACCGAGACCGAGACCAAATTCCGAGACCGCCAAAACCGAGACTTTGGGTCATTTTTTGCCATTTTTTCACCTATTGGTTTGATGACTTTTTATAAGTTTTTAGGTAAACTTACAAGACCATGGTCAGACACCTTGGGTGGATTTCACCACGGTGGTTTTTAAAAACCATGGTTTTACGTACGTTTTTACATGATATGCACATAATTTCATTACGAAATATTGCCTGATTCCTTACGAATTTCGTAGATTTTCTTAAACCATGGTTTTTGCTTAGTTGAAACTTAAGCAGAAGAAAAACCTGCTATATTGCAGGTTTTAAATTTCAACTGAGCAAAAACCATGGTTTTAGAGAATTCACGAAATTCGTAACGAATCAGACTATATTTCGTAATGAAATTATGTGCAAATTATATGCAGACAGCAGACGTACGTAAAACCAGGGTTTTTAAAAACCACCGTGGTGAAATCCACCCCTTATGTATATATAATTAACAGCTACATCACGGCAATGTTGGTTACGTTCCTGGTTCTTTCCTCCTTTTGTGTGGGTATGGGGCCGTGTCTACTTAAATACTGTGAAATTTTGACCTCTGTCCCAAAGCAGACGCAATTTATCCTTGTTCACGCCAGAAAGTAGCAATATCAGACACTGGCTGAATTTAGTTAAAAATCGCTCAGCTTGTATTGGAATTGGAATTACCAATGTTCTGCTAAACTATACACCCAAGATAAAAAGGGTTTTTAGCTCAAAAATTAGTCCTGCGCGCCGTGACGCTCTTTCATTCTTTGCCTCCGGCGTGACACCCCTTTGAACTGTGCCCCCTCAATCCCCTGGGACTAAATTTTAGTTGGGAGTAGAGTCTTCCCCTCTCATCTACCGAACTACATAGTTCTGACTAGTGCGTCTAGTTGAACTTTCAGATTTATTTTTGATTTTTTGCTAAACTCATACTAGTTGGATATTACAGTTAAGTATGTCAAGCCAGAATAACAAAGTTGACCAGCCAAACACAAGATTAAAGAATAAAATATAATAATAATCACACAGACAGACTTGAAAAAAATATGAAATAAGAAACCTAATCATAAACATACATTTTTGTGTGTGTATATACTATGTTTACTGATAAACTAAACAACCACGGTAAAGCTGTTTTCGGAAAAAAATCGACAGAATCTCACTGTTTGATGTGAAATTTTGGTGAAATAAAAACTTCCGAAAAAAATTTTCTGCCAAAATTATAAACCAAAGGGGGGACCACAGGAAAATTTTTCACAGATTTGAAAAACCGAGACCGGGTACAAACCGAGACTTTTCGACTACCGAGACCGAGACCGAGACCGAGACTGGGCTAGTCTCGGGTTTTGACCGAGACCGAGACCGAGACTTCCATCCCTACCTACTACCCTGATACGTACTACCATGGACTGCGGTATGTATATATATATATATATATATATATATATATATATATATATATATATATATATATATATATATATATATATATATATATATATATATATATATATATATATATATATATATATATATATATATATATATATATATATATATGAGATAATATTAGAGGATAGACCGCTGGCTTGGCTTGGCTCGGCTCGGCTCGGCTCGGCAAATTGCCTTTGGCTCGGCAATTTTGCCGAGCCAGGCCGAGAGTTGAGACAGTCGTGAATTTTCAAGAACTAACTTTCAAAAGTTCAAAAACTCTTCCCAGAATCCAAAAAGCTCGAGCTGTATATACGGTTTTTGTGTTTTTCCGTTAATACACCGCTCTACCACCCCGGTACATCCCGGGGGGGGGGCGGCCGCATTACCCATTTTTTATTGGAATTACATATATCTTCATGTAAGAATATGTGTGTATTCGGCGCAGTTTGTCTGCCTGATATACTGTTTTGTGTTACATTTATATCATTGCAAACACGACATTTTTAATAAATTTGCTGTCCGCATTGCAATATCCAAAAGCTTAGTAAATTTTTCAATTTTTTACTCTGGCGCCCGTTGCACAGAATAGCTGCAAAACGGTTGGAAGTTATATAAGTGTAGGTTATAGCACGATGGCAGAGTGCACTCAGTAATTTATACGCACTGTTACGTGAAGCTCCAAGTGCATAAACGAGTGCGCGCAGCGCACGAGTTTATGCACGCGGGCTTCACGTACAGTGCAAATGATTGCTGAGTGCACGCTACAAAGTATTATAATGTACTTATGTTATAACTGTTTTGAAATAACAGTGCAATAACTAAGATGCACGCCTACAGCAGTGCTATAACTAACTTATACGGCACGCTGTGAATCTAGCAGCGTGCACTTAGTTATTGTCGTTAGTTACCTTGCACTGTTATTTCAATACAGTATATATATATATATATATTCCATAGTTCTTCAGATATAGTAAAATTGAAAAAATTTAACATACAGTAATATTGTTGGTAAAGGCCGGCTTCGTGGCGGGAATGGACGTCAAAATAAATCTGGCCCTTCACAGGAATCTGAATTTTCTGTAAAATTTTTTCAGTTACACATTTTCAGATGTTTTTTACAAATTCCAGCATTATGTTTTTTACAAATTCCAGCATTTTACAGACTTTCAGAGAATTTTCAGAATAATTCAGGCTAAGTTCAGACAATTTCACCCAGAATTCAGAGACTCTAAATTTTATTTGAAAAAATGTTACTGGCTAATTCTACAGAAAATTCAGATTTATTGGTTTTCCTGTACTTTCAAGTTTCATCCATTTGTTGACGTCACTGTGTATATAGCTATCGATATGAAAATGGATGAATTGTTATTGAATTTTCGCACAATTTCCAGTTTGCCACCAAAAGTAGCAAATATTTAGGGTACCCCCCTCCCGTGGCAGGTCCTGCACTGCGAAGGGCGTAGTCGGGGGCGGGGGGTCGCGGGGGTCGCTACCCCTCTTCTTTTGGTCGAACCTAAAGAAAATGTCTACAAGGGTCCCCCCTTTGGTTTTTATCGCCCGGCCGAAAAAAATTTCTGATAGGTCTCCAATTGACCAAATTTGGCCTGAAATTCAAAAAATTCTCATTTTTTCTGGGGGCTGCCGCCCCCAGACCCCTGCAACTTTGTGGGTTCCTATTCGTTGATATTATCTTTTATTAAAGTCAATGCATGTCTGCAAGAGTACATTCTGCTGAACTTACTTGTGTACTATTTATACTGTCTGATATGATGTTCCCATCTTTTGTTTTACTTTTCTTGTCAGAAAATATTTCTGATACGTCTCCAGTTGACTAAATTATGTCCAAAAATTTGAAAAATCCCATTTTTTTCCTGGGGGCTGCAGCCCCCAGACCCTTGCTATCTGTGGCTTAATTCTCTTCGCGTTTTCACCACTGGCGGCCCGAATCCCTCGCCTGTCTCTGAATTTAGGAAGGAGCTTACCCCGTCCCCTCCAACTGCATGAGTATCAAATATCAAAACAAATAAATATCAAAAAATCGCCAGTAGGCCACAACGGGTTGCCGACCGGTAAGGGACCCTTTATTCTAGGCAAGGGACCCTCTATTCTAGATAGAGGACCCTCTATTCTAAGCAGTGGACCCTCTATTTTAGGTAGATGACCCTCTATTCTAAGCAAAGGACCCTCTATTCTAGGTAGAGAACCCTCTATTTTAAGCAGAAAACCCTCTCAAGGCAGAGAACCTAGTGTTCTTGTCAGAAAATCATCCATTCTCGGTCAAAGACAATCTAGTCTAGGCGGAAGACCCTCTATTTTTGGGGGAAATATTTCTCTCATTTTAAGAAAAACGAACCTTGGATTCGTGTTCAGGGGCCCAAATTACCCCTAAAAACACCAAAACCTCAAATTCGAAAATTTGACCCCCGAGGACCCCCTAGGGAGGAGGGGTACCCTGAGGGGACCGTATGGGGGTCCAGGGAGGTTCTAGGCAAAAATAAAGCTTGGATTCGTGTTCAGGGGCCCAAATTACCCCTAAGAACACCAAAATCTCAATTTCGAAAATTTGACCCCTTAGGACCCCCTAGGGGGGGGGTACCCTAAGGGGGTCATAGGGGGGTCCAGGGGGGTCCTGAGTAAAAAACAACCCCAGATTTGTGTTCAGGGGCCCAAATTACCCCTAAAAACACCAAAACCTCAAATTCGAAAATTTGACCCCTTAGGACCCCCTAGGGGGGGGGTACCCTAAGGGGGTCATAGGGGGGTCCAGGGGGGTCCTGGGTAAAAAATAACCCCAGATTCGTGTTCAGGGGCCAAAACTACCCCTAGAGACAGTTTTTTGTCCAATTCCTTGAAAAAAATTTTTTCAAGTTCACAAGGGTCCCCCCTTGTGTTCCATCGTTTTCGGGGTCACCTGACCCGGCCCCCCGTGGCGTCAGGGGGTCACCAAGGTGGGGGGCACAACTACTCATAGGGGGGGTCCCTCCACCAAAGTTTGGGACCAATCCCCCTAGTAACTTCAGAGAAAAACGAGTAACAAACTTTTGCCAACAGGAAAAAAAACAACAAAAACAACAAGTCGGGTGACATCAACGGGTTGCCGACAGTGGGTAGAGGACCCTCTATTCTAAGCAAAGGACCCTCTATTCTAGGTAGAGGTCCCTCTGTTTGTGTTCAGGAGCCCAAATTACCCCTAGGGACGTCAAAATCCCAATTTCGAAAATTTGACCCCCGGGGCCCCCCTGGGCATGGTGCCCTAGGGGGGTTATGGAAGGGTCCAGAGGGGTCCTAGACAAAAATGGACATCGGATTCGTGTTCCGGGGCCCAAATTACCCCTAGGGACGTCAAAATTCCAATTTCGAAAACTTGACCCCTGGGGACCAACTGGGCAGGGTGCCCTAGGGGGGTCATGGAAGGGTCCAGAGGGGTCCTAGACGAAAATGGACCTCGGATTCGTGTTCCGGGGCCCAAATTACCACTAGGGACGTCAAAATCCCAATTTCGAAAATTTGACCCCTGGGGACCTCCTGGGCAGGGTGCCCTAGGGGGGTCATGGAAGGGTCCAGAGGGGTTCTAGACGAAAATGGACCTCGGATTCGTGTTCCGGGGCCCAAATTACCCCTAGGGACGTCAAAATCCCAATTTTGAAAATTTGACCCCTGGGGACCCCCTGGGCAGGGTGCCCTAGGGGGGTCATGGAAGAGTCCAGAGGGGTCCTAGACGAAAACGGACCTCGGATTCGTGTTCCGGGGTCCAAATTACCCCTAGGGACGTCAAAATCCAAATTTCGAAAATTCGACCCCTAAAACTCACTTTTTACACCCCCTAATGGCTGAAACATAAACCCAACAGGTTTCGTCCATACACACCAGATCCAGTTTTCAAGGTCACGTGACCCGGGCCCCCGAGGGGCCACGAGTCCATCAAGTTGGGGGGCACAATCACTCAAGGGGGGGACCCTTCCATCAAAGTTTGGTTCATATCCATAAAATATTAACTCAGAAAAAACGCTTACAGACAAATGGACATACGAAAAATAATAATTAATATATATACACTATCCTAATCATAATGATAATGGACGACTCGACAAACGATACCAAGACTTTGAAAGTACTATACTTGTTATTCAGACGTTTACCTTTCAATTTGCATCTACTCGTCTGGTTCCCAAGTTATACGCCACGTAAAGCAGAGTTATTTTTTTGTTGCATCCAGCAACGTCTAATACGATGATACTGAAAACACAGTACCTATTATCGGGTCCATCCAAAGATGTAAAAGAAACGCCAACGCTTCGTATTACTGTACTTTGCTGTAATTTTTTCTTAATCAGGGCGTAAATTGGAGTTATTTTTACTCCGCGAATCCTCCGCGACAGACCACTCGTCGTAGTTAGTTATTTTTGAGGTTAATCAGAAAAAGGGTCGTAACTTTCGTTATGAGTGTCGTAGGACCATAAAAATAGGGTCACGTGAAAAAGAAATTCTGGCACTTTCAAATGATATGTTACATGAAGGCGTAATACCCAAAAACACGTCAAAATTTTGAATAATAATTTTTGACGCACGTTTAACGTCACGTCACGAGGTCATGTCACCCATCATTTTAAAGCTCAGACAATTTGCTTAAAAATGATGCTAAAATTATTGCTGTATCACTACGGTGTCAATAGTTATGCCCCCTTAAACCTATTGCTAAAAGGGACTGACTACGTTGATCGCACCATGTGTGATCAAATCTCACTGTCGGTGCCCTAATGCTCAAAATTGAAAAATGTGAAATTTCCAAATGTTATTAAAAGCATGATGGCATTTACTGATTTTGTCTAATTAGTCTAAAATAGACCCACTAGACTTGTATTAATAATATTAATAATAATAACAGACATTTCAGATACAAAAGGGTTGCCTTTGCTTCGCAACTGGTCGGCAACCCAACAAGCAAGGATTTCTCAATTAATCTATAAGAAATGCCAACCATGACCACTCCCGGGTACCGAGTTCATAGCACCGAGTATACACGGCGTTCGCTTCAACACAGAGGTTCAGCTAAGCTGACCTAGCGTACATCACTTGACTAGCACAAAATGCGCGTGTGCGTTGTTTATCTGCTGTAAAATGAGAACTGTAACTCGTAATTGGCAATTGCCCTGCCACTTCGTAAAAAAAGTACTGAAAGTAAACTATAAAGATTTACTAATTCAGATATGTATTAAAATGGCTATTATATAAGGTTTTGCAATACAGTCATCAAATTTGAAGTTGAATTTTTCACGTTCATTACAATACATCTCTTATGTAAGTGTCAAGATTTAAACAAAAGTGACTCTAAATTTTTCTGATGAAAACACTGTTGGCTAAGTTAAGCTTAACACTGATACTACTTTGGCAAGTTTTTTGAACATGCTCGCTTCGAAAATTTGAAAGTGCCGAGTTTTATAATATTCGAAAAATATCCTCAGCACTGCAAGCAACTGGCAACGCAGTCTAACCAAAAAGTTTAACCTTACTCGCAAAACGTGCTTGTTTTCATTAACGGACGCTACGTTCAAACCGCGTTCACTATTAATCAATAACTACCCTTCACTAAATTTTACGTCTTCCTACCATTTCTCAATCAATAGCTGTTCACGAATCATAATTTGCGCAATAAAATCATATATGTATGTAATGTTCACTTTCTTTGAACAACTCACAACCTACTAAAAGTAAAATTGATAATAAATTTTAAATTTTTACAATCAACAATTCATCATTTAAAAAAACAATCAAATGATTTATAAAACACGCAAAGCTATAAACCAACAATTATAAAATATTTTAATTAAAATGATAATTCAATCATCACCAACGACAACAAAATGCTGACTAAAATTCAAATTAAAATATTTTTAGCTTTAGATACATGACAACACCATATAACCAATTGTCACAAACAATATGAACTATGAACCACCCAAGAATAAAACAAATTGAACTGTATGATAAACAGAAAAACCAAAATTACACAACAGCAACAACGACAAACAAATAATCAAAAAAAACACAATCTTTTTCCTCACTACAAATAAATTCACCCCTACTTCGATGAAAACTCACCGATCCAATAACTACACAATAATAAACACACAAAATAACACTTTCTATTTATTCTTTTTATATTTTATTTTTTTATTTTGTGATGGATTAATTTCATAACACTGAATTTTTCTTATTTACTATGATTATTGTAACTAATACAACTCAAAAATTTAAAAATTATACACATTATTACTTA